>BLSH010258397.1:243326-265562 GCA_018402905.1 Glandirana rugosa | reverse complement strand
ATACGGGGCCACCAGAGCAGTATACGGGGCCACCAGAGCAGTATACGGGGCCACCAGAGCAGTATACGGGGCCACCAGAGCAGTATACGGGGCCACCAGAGCAGTATACGGGGCCACCAGAGCAGTATACGGGGCCACCAGAGCAGTATACGGGGCCACCAGAGCAGTATACGGGGTCACCAGAGCAGTATACGGAGTCACCAGAGCAGTATACAGGGTCACCAGAGCAGTATACAGGGCCACCAGAGAGCATTATACAGGGCCACCAGAGAGCATTATACAGGGCCACCAGAGAGCATTATACAGGGCCACAAGAGAGCAGTATACAGGGCCACCAGAGCAGTATACAGGGCCACCGCCCACCAGAGCAGTATACAGGGCCACCAGAGAGCATTATACAGGGCCACCAGAGCAGTATACAACTACCCCCCTCGCCCCCGCTGCCGGCGTGGGCGGCACTGTCCTGACACCACACACCCCCGGCACTTACTATGTGTAGAGTGGCGGCGGTGTGTGGAGAGGGCGGATGGAGGTTCCGCTCCTCGAGTTTCCTCTTCTTTGCCAAAGCGCCTAGGCATCCAATAGGATCGCCTGGCGCTTTTGGCAATCAGGAAAAAGCTCTCACAGCTGCCTTACAGCACCAGGCCAGGGGGGGCGCCAAACCCAGGCATCCCCCACCTAGCTATATTACAATTTGTAAAATAGCTATGTAAGGGATGCCTGGATTTGCCGCCCCCCCCAGGCCTGGCGCCGGCCCTGCTTTTAATAATAGGACACTTGCCTGTCCTGGAGTCCTGGTGGCGCCGGCCCTGCTTTTAATAATAGGACACTTGCCTGTCCTGGAGTCCAGCGATGTCGGCACCTGCCGCCGATCTTCAGATCGGGGGTCGGGTGCAGCCGCATCCATTGCGGGTAAGGGAACCCGGATATGTAGCATTACAGCCTACTGCACATGCGCGAGGCTCCGCTGCTCTCTGCTATTGGCCAGGCGGCCAGTAGAAGAGCGAGCAGGGAGGAGGGAGCCAGGCTGCTGATGTCAGCGGCCGGCCACAGCTCCCGGATGTGTGGAAAAGGACACCTGCCTAAAAACAGGTGTCCTCTTCCCCCTCCCCCCGAAAGGTGCCAAATGTGACACCTGGGGGGGGAGGAATCCAACCGGCGGAAGTTCCACTTTTGGTTGGAACTCCGCTTTAACCCTTTCTTAGGGGTTAAAAGCACCCTGCTGCCACCCGAATAGCAGCGATAAAGCGCCGCTATAACAACAGTAAAGTGCCGTTAGAACTAGCGGCGATTTACCGTTAATGCTCTGGCGGCTGCAGTGTGAAAGCAGCCTTAGGCCTCATACACATGGACATTTTTTGACGCTGGCGTTTTCTGGCGTTTTTTGCAGCTCTCCATGTTAATCAATGGCCCATAAAAACGCAGACGTTTTTGAGCTGTAGATGGCGTCGGTGTTAGTGAGCTGAAACTAGAACCCACGGCCAGCACATTCTGAGGCTGTGACGTTTTGCCGTTTTTTGACGCCAACGCCGAAAAATGCTCACTAACGCCGTAGCAGCGTTAACTGGTGTTTTTTTACGCCAACGTTTTTAGGTTGAAAAATAGCAGAGGGATGATTTTTTTTTTTTTAAACGCCTATTGACGCCGACACTCACTAACGCTCACTAATGCCGATGCATAACGCCGAAAAACGCCAATTTTTTTTTTTTCCTTGACGTCGGGCCCAACGTTTTTGTTTATTTTTTAAGAAACGTCTGTGTGTATGAGGCCTTAATGTCTAAATCGCTGGCAACAAAAGTGAGTACGCCCCTAAGTGAAAATGTCCAAATTGGGCCCAAAGTGTCAATATTTTGTGTGGCCACCATTATTTTCCAGCAATGCCTTAACCCTGTTGGGCATGGAGTTCACCAGAGCTTCACAGGTTGCAACTGGAGTCCTCTTCCACTCCTCCATGATGACATCACAGAGCTGGTGGATGTTAGAGACCTTGCGCTCCTCCACCTTCCATTTGCAGATGCCCCACAGATGCTCAATAGGGTTTAGGTCTGGAGACATGCTTGGTCAGTCCATCACCTTTACCCTCAGGTTCTTTAGCAAGCCAGTGGTCGTCTTGGAGGTGTGTTCGGGGTCGTTATCAGGTTGGATTATTGCCCTGCGGCCCAGTCTCTGAAGGGAGGGGATCATGCTCAGCATCAGTATGTCACAGTACATGTTGGCATTCATGGTTCCCTCAATGAACTGTAGCTCCCCAGTGCTGGCAGCACTCATGCAGCCCCAGACCATGACACTCCCACCACCACAGTGGTGTATATCCACTTAAAGTGGTTGTAAACCTCAGACATGAAATGAACAAAGCATACCCCTCTATTCTATAGTATGTATTTGTCTCAGTCCAGGGCACTAAATGTAATTTCTGTCTGCTGCATCATTCCTCTGCTATAAGCATGAGTATCTTCTGATGAGGTTTCGTGACACCAAAAGAAAAATGGTGACTGGAGAGGGCACAGTCTGTGATTGGCAGCCTCAGCTCTGATCCTGTGTGCTGTGTGAAGGGGGTGTGTCCCTTCCCACCAATCAGCTCTCATAGCTTTCCTTGCTGACGTAACTTCAGGTCTCCGCCCCCTTCTTTTTCAGAGCTGAGAGATCCTGTGTAAATTCTGCACTTTGATTGGATGTAGGGGAAAGACATCTGTAGTAAACAGGTACAACTTACGTAGGATGTTTCATCTCTGTGTATCACCTGAGGCCAGTCACTTCACTGGGTAAATGTGAGGGTTTACAACCACTTCAAATTGTACTTGCTGCAATCCTTTTTGGACAGAAAATGAAAGATAATTATCCAAGAAACCATCCATCTTCCAGTACATATAACTTCCGTTGTGCTGGCCAGAACACTGTCCTAAGGTCAGGATTGACTCTACACCAGGAAGATAGTCCATATCCACTGTATATAGAGGAAATTAAAATTAGGTACCCACGCGATGGTTCAGTAATACATCAACAATCCATCATCACATGGGCATAGTCATGGTCTGCTGGCCAGAACACGGTCAGGAAGACTGGACTGGCTATGCATGCGGGCAAAGGAAGGAAAGAATCCCTGATGCCGCACATCCATGCATTTGGTATGTTGGTAGAAGAGACAACCCCAGCCTGGGTTATCACCAGACCACGCCCCCAACACGTTTTGCTCCGCCCCTTGTAGCTTAGCCATGGGGAACATGACTGCACGTGGGCAGCTAACTATCCAGCCTGTGTGTAGTGCAAAATGTGGAAGCTGTGAAGTCCCCACACAGTGTCATCATGACACTAACAAATAGAGATGAACATTTCTGTCCAATCTCCAGAACCCTCCATTATATTACACACTGTCCACATATGGATGCTGCAGCATAAACCATGGTATACAGCAGGGATATGCAATTAGCGGTCCTCCAGCTGTTGCAGAACTACAAGACCCATGAGGCATAGCAAGACTCTGACAGCCACAAGCATGACACCCAGAGGCAGAGGCATGATGGGACTTGTAGTTTTGCAACATCTGGAGGTCCGCTAATTGCATATCCCTGGTATACAGGATAACGTAAAGTGGTTGTCAACTCGTGACAACCACTCTCACCTACAGGTAAGCCTATGATAAGGATTACCTGTAGGTGCCCTGCATATCTCCCAAACCTGCACGGTTCAGGAGATATGCAGTGTTCTAGCTGTGCCAACGTCATTTCGGCACATGCACAGTGAAGAAACGGCCTCCATGCCGTTTTTTTTTTTAACTGATCATGCTGTGACTGGTGGCTCCCGCGCGCACGCGACTTTGGCCAGTCACAGAGCCGGAGTCGTGGCCCCGGAAGGAAGAGGGACAGAAGATGGACAATGCCTGCACAGGGGACAGTGCTGGGCATCACAGGCTTTGTTTGCAGGTAAGTGGCACATAATGGGCTACTATGTGATGCATAGTAGCCCATTATGCTTCTAGTTTACAGGGGAATGTACAGGAAGTAAACCCCATCTGGGTTTACTTCCTCTTTAAGGAATGTACTTATGGGACCGTAACATGCTCTGTAAAGTCTCAGGGGCCCGTCAGGTGGTTTCTCTAGGCGGTGATGAGATCCACCTAACTGGTTTTGCTGGTTTGATACTAGCTGCATCGTGTTTTGCATATACCATTGAAAGGGTTTTGTTATATCTGTTCAACAAGTGTGAAAAACACACAGAGCTGCTCAGCCAGAAATTGTGTGAGCTGATAACTTCCTGTACTCAGCTTCTGCACTGTTATCAGTTAATATTTTTCAAAAATGAATTGAACTAGATGGACTTGTGTCTTTTTTCAACCTAACTGTGTTACTATGTTCCCTGCTATTTCCATGGACTACAGAACACCTCCCCCTGTTATGTCCAAGGGCAGGATTCCCCAAACTTTCTAAACAAGGGACCAGTTTACTTCAGGGGGAGTAAACAACGCCACATCTTTAGTGGGAGGAATAGCTCCATTGTTGGTGCCAGTGGGAGGAATAGTGCTCCATCGTTGGTGCCAGTGTGAGGAATAGTACTCCATTGTTGGTGTCAGTGGGAGGAATAGTGCTCCATCGTTGGTGCCAGTGTGAGGAATAGTGCTCCATTGTTGGTGTCAGTGGGAGGAATAGTGCTCCATCGTTGGTGTCAGTGGGAGGAATAGTGCTCCATCGTTGGTGCCAGTGTGAGGAATAATGCTCCATTGTTGGTGTCAGTGGGAGAAATAGTGCTCCATTGTTGGTGTCAGTGTGAGGAATAGTGCTTAATCGTTAGTGCCAGTGGGAGGAATAGTGCCCCATCATTGGTGCCAGTGGAAGGAATAGTGTCCCATCATTGGCATCAGTGGGAGGAAATGTGCCCCCTCATTGGTGCCAGTGAAAGGAATAGTGCCCCATCATTGGCATCAGTGGGAGGAATAGTGCCCCATCATTGGTGTCAGTGGGAGGAATAGTGCCCCATCATTGATGTCAGTGGGAGGAATAGTGCCCCATCATTGGTGCCAGTGGGAGGAATAGTGCCCCGTCATTGGCATCAGTGGGAGGAATAGTGCCCCATCATTGGTGTCAGTGGGAGGAATAGTGCCCCATCATTGGTGTCAGTGGGAGGAATAGTGCCGATCATTGGTGTCAGTGGGAGGAACAGTGCTTCATTGTTGGTATCAGTTGCAAGAATTATGCCCCTTTTGATGGTTTTAGTGGGAAGAATCATGCCCGGTTGTTTGTATCATTGGCAAGAATTATGCCCCCATTATTGGTGTCAGTAGGAGGAATAGTGCCCCTAAAGGCAAGCAAAGGGCCGCAGTTTGGAGACTACTGTCCTAGGGTGACAACACTGCTTAGTATTATTGTCATAAGACAGACAGGGGTTGAATGACTAAAATTGGAGAGTGCAAAGTCTGGTACAGCTAGCTGGGTTTGGTAGCCAATCAGCTTCTAACTTCAGCTTGTGCAATTAAGCTTTAACAAAAAAAAAAACTGGAAGCTGATTGGCTTTAAGGCACAGCTGCACCAGATTTTGCACTCCCCAGTTTTAGTAAATAATTTCCATAGTGTATTAATGGCAGAATTGTCAGGTTAAAATAAAGAGAAAAAAATAAGCTGAAATACTATAAATATTTGCTATAATAAATTCATAAATGTATTTTTTAATAAACATTGCAAGTATTTGCTTTTTGTCTTGGTTATCATCTTGGGAGAGGTAGAGACCAGGACTAAGAGCAAAATTGGGTGAACTGCATGCAGATATACTGAAAGGAACAAGCTTACAGCAGGAGTGAGCAGAGAGATAACCTCATCAGTCTTCTGCTGCTTCTTCGCTGTCCCATTGCAGCAGAGGAAGTGGTATCCCTCTCCTGGCTGTGTAAATCTCCAGATCCAATGGATAAAAAAATATAAATGGTTTGACAGGTAAAACCGCTGTCTTAGATGTTGGAGTTTGTCTTTAATCGTTGCCCGTTGGTTTTCCATATATCAGGTTGTCAGATCTATGCACTCCTTGGTGAAAGTACTTTGTTATAAATTAGTTATGCCTTACAGACAGGCATTCTTGACACGTTCTCAGAATAATGATCGATGTATTGCGAGCCATTAAATGCGCTGGCCGTATTCGGGCAGGAAACTGCAGAAGAGGAGGCTCTTGGGATATTAACACTAAAGATGCTTTGATAAAGAGGATCGCACTACTAACAAAGTGAAATATTTTCAAGGAGTCTTAATTGAAATTTATATTGACGGACAGGTTGTTGCATCTTATTTCAGATATTAAAGAAATGTTCTTAAACATGAAAGCATTAGTAAGGCTTTTTTGTGTCTGCGTGAGATCCGCAAAGCACATATAAAAGCTTTCATCCTGGCAGTGATCTAAAATATATTCTGCGTTGGGCAAACAGAATTAATGTGGGAGATCCATAAAGTACAAAAGAGTTTTATTCCTTTTTATTACACCGAGCGAAATCATTGCAGTTAGAGGATAATAAGGATTTGTTGTACTTTTGCATATGTGATTTGATGTTTCTTTCGATATAAAAATGATAATCTATGTAAAGCTGGAGATGACATCCCTTTTTCTTTTCTTTCAGGTATCTCTGGGAAGAGTCAGATCCTGTTTGCTGTTGTATTCACTGCTCGATACCTAGATCTGTTCACTAACTTTATCTCCCTCTATAATACCTCCATGAAGGTAATAGACAATTCTATTACAATTCAATTTCCATGCGTGTATTCCAAATGGATTAAAGTGTATTTGAACCCCAAACTTTTTTTTTCTTTTTGTCCTGAGTACACTATTTGTGCAAGTCAACATATCCTGCTGTATTGGAAAGTCATAGGAAATCCAAAAAGTAAAAGTTTACTGTTGTCACTTGAGTAGGAGGTGCACAAAGTCGCCTGTTCCCCACAATTTGGAGAAATTTTCTATCACTTCCTATTGAGGGACTGAGGAAGTGCAGGGAAATTTCAACTGGATATAGGCAGAGAAAGCAACCTGTAAATCTTATTCAGAAGCCACGCTAGTGCCAGTATTGTGTCCAAAATAAATAAATTGTGCAGAGCCAGCGACGTGATATAACCATAGTTAATGCAAATAAGAACAACAAAGCTGCGCTTGTGCAATATATGAATGAGTTACATAAACATTCAGTAAAGTATAACACTAAAATGTTATATAAATAAAGTCCACGTAAAAAAGTGAGTAAAGAAATCTTCTTAAAGTGGTAGTAAACCCTCCTATCATTTTCAGCCAAGGAAGCTGCCATCTTGGCCTTTTTTTTATCTACAACTGCCATGATGCTGCACATGTGATCAGCTATGACACCAGCCATTGGATGGTTTGACATTTTGGTTTAGAGCACAACCAATGGGAGTGTTACATTTACGGCACGTGCCGGAAATGTAACTGGTTTTTAAACTGTTAAATGGATGGGTTTACTACCGCTTTAAGGCCTCGTTTGCTCTGCTGCTGGTAAACGGACGTTTCAAAGCATTTGGGCGTTTTTTTCAGCTGCCCCTGAACTCTCCTCTATGTTATCTTAGCAGTACATTTACACAGGGTCGTTTAAGGTAGTTTCCAGGCAGTTGAGTTTAAAGGCTTTTTTTGGAAGGCAAAAAAATGGGTTCAGAAGCCAGTTCAGAGGCATTTGAAATGCCAAACAGCTTCTAAACGCGATAACTCGCGTCTTCGACTGTTTCGTTTACAGGAGTTTCCATTTTAAAAGAAACACTTTTCTTTAAAAAGACTCCTAGACGCGAACGCGACAAAACGCCACTAAATGTGGCATGCAAGACGGTGATTTTAGACGCAGGCTTCAAGCTGTCAAAAAAAAATCATAGCGTCCCATGTAAATGGAGACTAAAAACTCATTGAAAGAGAGATCCAACACCAACAGTGATATAAACTTCTGCGAAAACCTACACCTCCAACAATAGGGGCCCTTACCAGATCCTATTGACCCTCTAGCTCTAGAGAGGTCAATCGAACAGTGGTCGTACCGGAAGACGTAATTTATGACAAAACATGTAGGGTGATGCTGCATGCTGATATTATTGCATCCATACTGATCCTGGAAGCACGGGTGAATTGTATGCCAGTAAAGAGACTGTACGGATTGGTGTTTATATCATTTACATATGTAAGTGCAATTTTAACCAGTTTAATAAAACAGTTGAATGATTTTACGCTATTGGAGTGTCTTTTTCCTTCCATACCCTGGTCCATGGTATCTGGCGTGGGCAGTCTGGAGACAAGCAGTGGCCATCAGTTTCCATAGGAGTGTATCCCTATCTGCAATACCCCATAGATGATTATGATCACTGCTCGATAGACCTCTCTAGAGATAGAGGGTCAATAGGATCCAGTAAGTGCCCCTATTAACGGAGGTGGAGGTTTTCGCAGAAGGAATTAATATCACTGTTGGTGTTGGATCTATTTATATAACATTTAAGTGTTATACTTTACTCAGTGTTTATTTAACTCATTCATATATTGCACAAGAGAAACAAACCTGACAGGGGCTCTAACCATTCACTCTCTACTATATTCAACTAGGCTATCATTGGAAAAAGAATGTCTTTAGATGCGGAGCCCCCCACCACCACCAGGGTTAAATGGTTTGGAGAGAGATGAAGATGGCTGATTTATCACTTATCTTATACCCCACTCTAACTGGCCCCAATGCACTCTTCTCCTCCTCCTGAAGCTTTGGTCTATGGACTGAGCCTTGGGGTCATCACTTACAATACAAGGTCATTAACCCTGTTACCCTTCTTTGTACATTTAGAAGGGTGGGGTGTGACCTGAGCTGGTCACAGCTTACAGAGGAGCTGTGGGGGACCAGTTGCAAGGAGTAAGGCAAGGATTTTCTACTTAATCCCCTGCTCTTGACCAGGGGTCTCCAAACATTCTAAACAAGTGGGCAGTTTACTGTTCAGACTTTAGA
The DNA here is from genome assembly GCA_018402905.1 of Glandirana rugosa. NCBI lineage: Eukaryota > Metazoa > Chordata > Amphibia > Anura > Ranidae > Glandirana > Glandirana rugosa. The sequence continues at coordinate 256,618 of BLSH010258397.1, read as the reverse complement.
GGGGCCGGACTCTGGCCAGTGGCAGTGGAAAATGTCCTGGTGTCAGTGGGAAAACAGTGCCACATCTTTAGTGGGAGGAATAGTGCCTCATCATTGGTGTCAGTGGGAGGAATTGTGCTTCATCATTGGTGTCAGTGGGAAGAATAGTGCCCCTTTTGGTGGTGTCAGTGGGAGGAATTGTGCTCCATCGTTGGTGTCAATGGGAGGAATAGAGATCCATTGGTGCTAGTGGGAGATTCAGTGACCCATCATTGGTGCCAGTGGGAGGAATAGTGCCCCATCATTGGTGTCAGTGGCAAGAATTATGCCCCCATTGTTGGTGTCAATAGGAGGAATAGTGCCTAAAGGGCCACAGTTTGGAAACCACTGCTCTAGACTAAACAGTGTGAAGGGAAGGCGGCACTGCAAGGTGGGAATTTTTACATGCAGGCTTTCATTGTTACTGCCCATTCAGAAAATGCTAGTTTCTTAACTGTTATGTTTACCCCTTGCTTTAAGGGCTGGATCATACCAGAACACAGGAAAGGCACATTCCGTGTACATATCTGCATGCGGGTGCCGATGTACTAATAATAGCACCCCACATGCAGATCACAAATGCAGTGCATTTCGTGGCATTAAATCGCAGGGTACCACAGCACCCTTTTCCTCATTTTGGTGCGATTTGCTGCCCATTGAAATGAATGGGCTGCAAAATTGCACCATGCTGGAATTGTACGGGAATGCAAAACATTTTCCTGTGCAAGTCTGGTGTGAACTGGCACTAATACTTTGGGGTTGATTTACTAAAGGCAAATCCACTCTGCGCTACAAGTGCACTTGAAAGTGCAGTTGCTGTAAATCTGAGGGGAAGATCAGGGGAATCGCTGCTGATTTTATCATCCAATCATGTGCAATTAAAAATGCTCTTTTTTATTTTCCTTGCATGCCCCCCTCGGATCTATAGCGACTTCCAAGTGCACTTGTAGTGCAAAGTGGATTTGCCTTTAGTTAATAAACCCCTTTGTGTCTTTTAGCTGTAACAAGCATGCAAAAAAATTATAAATGGCTCTACATATACAGCATACAAGTGACTCAGACCATATTGAACCCAGTTAGTCAGTGTAATAGCCAGACTACTAGCATTTTTAGAAGGGAATTGGCATAGGCAGCCCTCACAATAGTTTTCTTGAAAATATATGTCCAGCTAAAACTTTTTTTTGTAAGATTTTTTTTTTATTTAAAATAGATATTTTATTATTATTGAAATGGGCATAAAGTAAAAACTTAAATGCTGACAAAGGCATGCACCTATGTTGTACATAGGTCAGTCAAAGGAATAGATAAAGACAAGGATTCAGCAATATAGCATACACAGAAGGAATATATTACATCAATTATTGGCAAGTTATCATGTTGCTGAATACAAATGAAATGAGAGACCTAATCACAGAATAATAAAGCAAAGCCCATATAGAGTAATTGGAGTATAATCCGTTGCGGAATTATGAATACCTACATCAGAAGTGTTCTGTACCATTTATAGAGATATTTAAAATGTAGTATTAGCCTTAGACATAAAATATCACAAATGATTATACACACATGGGAACCACTGTTCAGAATCAAGTAAGGTCTGTGTCTAATGGACAGCAAGTAGAAGATTCCACAAACCCCCAAATTTTCAGAATTTATTGTCTGTGCTCACAGATCAGTTTCTTATACGGGAATATTTTATTAATCTCTACTATCTATTGTAAGGAAGGCTCCCCAGCTTGTATCCACACCTTGGCTGTCAGATTCTTTGAATGTAAACAATACATTGTGCGCATATATGTTTAATTCTAAAGACTCAGGAGGATCCAATAGGCATAGCTGAGGGTCTAATTGTGCCAGGTAACCCATGACATCATGCAAAAAGGTTTTTAATTGCTTCTACTGAGTCTGTATCTGTGGGCAGGACCAGGACAGATGGAAAAGGGAGCCAGGGCCCCCCTTGACACTTTGGGCATAATGGGTTATAAAACAGTCTGTATTTTGCCTGCCAGATTGGCATAAAATAGGTTCGATAAAGTATAAACAGACAGGTGAGCATATCAATAAGTTTTAAGGAGACTAATGAGTGGCTGGTTAGAACCTTTTTCCAGGTCTCATCAACAATAGAACCCAAATCAGCCTCTTTAAAGTGGAACTTCACGTCCACTGCCACATTTGGCACTTTTTGGGGGGAACAGGTACCTGGTTTTGACAGGTACCCGCTCCCACTTCTGGTCAGATCACTGCAGCAATCTCTGCAGAATTTGAGCCCTCCCTTCTTCCCCCTGCAGCCTTCTAGGACACATCACAGGTCCCAGAAGACTGCAACCCATTCACAAAGCATAGTGCAGCTCGTGCATTAAGAAACCAGCTGTGAAGCTGAAAGGCTTCACTGCTAGTTTCCCTTACCTAAGATGCTGGGGCCTGTGCCCGAAGCTGATTGAAGAATCGGCTCGGGTGAAGACATTGCTGGATTCCTGGACAGGTACTGTTAGGTTGTGTTCACACTGCTGCAAACACTACTGCGAATTTAATCGGTTGCGATAGATTAAATTTGCAAGTCATCTCCAATAATATAGTGTTCTATCAGGGCCATTCACATGCGTTGCGAATCGAATCCGTCAAAAAAAGGGTCGTGTTCGATGCTGTGCATTGTGAATTCTCCTTAAAATGGGTCACGGGAGTGCAAAATGAACTGCACTCCTGTGATCCACAGGAAGAGTACAGCCAAACGAGCTTTGACTGTACTTTTTCATTAATGCTTCTACTATACATGTGAAAGAGCTCACCTTCACATAACTTACATTGGTATTGTATGAATTCAATTTACTATGCATAGTTTATAAATATATGTGTACACGGGGCATGCAAATATGCTGATTACATCTGCAGGCTCTGCTTTGTAGTACTGCTCAGTAATTGTGCATTGCAAATCCTCTTATCTCAATAGAAGTCTACATCATGGTCTCTGCTAGTGGACTCTGCAGTCTGTAATGAGGTGAAACTCCAACTAAGGCTGCTTAGGCTTTAGGGCATATGAGTCAACTCAGAAGAAGCATTTTATGTCCATAGAAAGCTAGATGTACTTTTTTCTTTATTTATTAATATTAATATGATTTAGTAATGCTATGATTTTCCTTGTGATGTGTGAGTGTAAAAAAGCCTATTTTAATCAACACCAGCTATAAAGAGAAATACAAATGTGTTTTGTAAATGCAAAAGTGGAACTAAACTCTAAAAAGGTTCTGTGTTATAGGGAAAGTTTAAAAATGCAAATTTTGCCCAAGCAGTACCAGGAAAATGTTACCTTTTTTTTCCCTTGGATTCCTCCTGAAATATAGAAGTGGCCTCCTGTACCTACAGCCTAATAGCTGCATAACTGCCGAGTGAATTCTAAGGCCCTGCTGCCTTTGATTTAGTGTTAGTAGATTCGGAGTGACATTTTGTGCTGTTACTTCTGTACTGCACATTTTGTTTTTGCTAGAGGTTCTGACTTGAGGAAGCAAAAACCCTGCCTCTACCAAGGTGGCCGCCTTCACACAGAGACATGGTGCAGAACAAAGCTTGTTAAGCCAGTAAGGGGGTAAAAATCAGCTGTAAGGAGACCACATACAATACTGGTGACTAGTTTTTTGCCCCTTGGTGCCCCTTTTTATTTTGGTGCGGCTTCCAAAAGCAACTTCTGCAAACTAAGTACACAAATTAATCTATCTTCTATTGTTCTATCTGTTCAGAAAAGTTATATAGGAAACAAAAGGAAATGAATTATCCCTGCTGTGCTATATAGCTGAATTGACCAGGACAATAATTCCTATAGCTTGTAATTCTGCATGATCTAGCTCTCTGTTCTACCTTGCATCTTTGTTTTTTTTGTTGTTGTTTTACTACTAGAGATCTTTCATGACAGCACATTGGTCCTTGCTCAATCACCTCCAACCCTGCTATCATTTTGGAGGTTGCTGTCCTGCAGTCATTGGAAGTACTGCAACTATTACTGTATCATAGTCCCAAGACCCCTCATCAACTAACCTTCCTCTATGTTAACCACTCTACTAACCCAGAAATGGGGTTTAGGCTGTAAACGTTCATCCGCAAAGGCCCTTTCCACACATACCCCACTATAGAACAACCCCTTATTACCTCACTTTTATGTCATACCTGACCCTCACGGATTGGCTAGGCATCAAATAAAGCTCATCTCACATATTGTGGAGAATGGTATCCTGGCTCCCTTTTCTCTTCTTCATTCCAAATATAATTTACCAGCACATTTTTTTTCCACTACTTGCAGATTTCTCATGTCTTTGATTGCAAGTTTGTCTCTAGACAGATTGAGGTGGAGTGCTTTGACTTGAAAGTTTTGCTTCGGTCTAATGGCTTGGAAAAACCTACTTCTGCTATTTATGAATATCTCTTGCTGGAGTCCACCTATGTATTTCCCCCACTCTTCCATTAGAGCAGACTCTCCCAATAAGAAACTTTATTATATATTTATTACAAGTTTTTCTGTTTTTCTTTTCAGCTTGTATATGTTGCAAGTTCTTATGCCACAGTGTGGATGATCTACAGCAAATTCAAAGCCACATATGATGGGAACCATGACACCTTTCGAGTGGAGTTCCTCATTGTCCCCACTGCCATTTTGGCTTTTCTTGTCAACCATGACTTTACACCTCTAGAGGTAAGTAAAAATGATAAGTGTATGTCCTTCCAGATCTGGTTACTCCGTGTTGTATGGAAGCCAATGAATTCAGCGCCCCATCAGCTTCTAAACCCAGCAGTACACAGAACACTGTAATGTCTCCACAACAGGTCCTCTTTCCTCATCAGTGGCCCATGTGCCTTGAATCCCAGCATGCTCTATGAACACAATATCAGCTCAACGGCATTCACCTACTTAACCCCCACTGTTGGCTGGTGAAGCTGCCCATCAAAGAACCAGGCCAGTAGTTAGGTGTGGGAGGTAAAGTGGGGTAAGGACAGGCCTTGGCTTAGCAAGCTGGGTCCATGTTTCTATACTAATAGTTTGATCTGGTATTCAAGGCACCTAAAAGTGGAAGGATGACCCGGTATGGAGAATAATAATAAACTTAATTTTATATGGCGCCTTTAAAGGTGGCTTCTCAAAGCGCTTTACAAGGAAAACACAAGAAATACACAGGATAACAGGAAATACACAGGACAAAACACAAGAAATACACAGGATAACATAACATAAGGGATAAAAAGACAATTAAGTGAAAGCTTATCTAAAGAAAAAAGTTTTTAGATTTGATTTGAATGAGTTTAGAGAAGAGGATTCTCTGACATTCTTAGGAAGTGAATTCCACAGTTTTGGAGCATAGCAGGAGAAGGCTCTGTCCCACATTGAGTTTAGGTGAGTAGGGGGGACACATCGTACGCCAGAATTTGAGGAGCGGAGGTTACAAGGAGGGGGAGTAAGTTGAAAAAAGTTCAGAAAGATAATGGGGTGCCAAGCCATGAAGACCCTTGTAGGTAAGGAAGAGGATCTTAAATTCTATGCGAAACTTGACAGGTAGACAGTGCAAGGACTCCAGGTTAGGGGTAATATGATCACTTGTGCTAGACCTAGTCAGGATTCTGGCTGCAGAATTTTGAATGTATTGAAGCCGATTTTATAATGGATTTAGCTACCCCAGCAAGTAGAGCATTGCAGTAGTCAAGTCGGGAGAACACAAATGTATGGATCGGCTTTTCAGCTACAATGTATGATAGCATAGGACACAGCCGAGCAATGTTTCTCAAGTGGAGAAAAGATGTTCTGACAACTTTTTGTACATGTGGCTCAAAGGTTAGACTAGCATCAAATATCACCCCTGTTTTTTTCAATTTAGACTGAAGCTCAGGTGCAGTGCCATCTATAGATAAGCTATTTGGACTGGCCTTCCATAATTGATGGGGGGAGGGGTTGCCAGTAAGCATGACTTCAGTCTTGTCACAGTTTAACTGAAGGAAGTTATGGGCCATCCAAATTTTTATATCACAAATACAGTTAGATGGGAGAGAAGCAGCCAACGTAGAATCTGGTTTAGTGTGGATGTATATCTGAGTGTCATCAGCATAGAATTGATACTTGAGCCCATGTAATCTAAGCAGTTGGCCAAGTGGAAACATGTATATGCTAAAAAGTAAGGGACCCAAGATTGAGCCCTGAGGAACACCATACTTGACTGGACCAACTTCAGACTGGAATCCACCAAGAGAAACAAAGTGACAGCGATCAGTGAAATATGACTTAATCCATTTCAGAGCTTATTCTGAGACTCCAAAAATGGTATCAAGGTGAGAGGGTAATAGATTGTGGTCTACAGTATCAAAGGCAGAACTAAGATCTAGTAGAATAAGAATAGTTAGTGACCCGGAATCAGAGGCCAACAGGAGGTCGTTAGTGACTTTGACCAAGGCGGTTTCTGTGCTACTGTACAGTTGCCTAAAACCAGATTGGAGGGGTTCAAATAGATTATTTAAAGTCAGGTGATTATGTAACTGAGATATCACAGCCCGCTCAGGGATCTTGGCAAGGAAGAGTAAGTTAGATATTGGGCACAAATTGTCCAGGGCCATGTTGGGGTTTTTTGGTACAGGGGTGATAGCGGCAGTTTTGAGCATTGTTGGTACAAAACCAGTGCTAAGGGAATCATTTATGATATTGAGGATAATGGGGCATAGAGAACTGAAACAGGATTTAAATAAGTGGATGGGAATAGTGTCAAGTATGCAGGTGGAGGATTTCATATTAGAGACCAATTTAATTAGAGATGAAGAGTCAAGTACAGAGAAGTGGGAGAGGGAGGAGCCAGTGAAGCTAGGTGGGTCAGAAAGTGATGTGGATAAAACGTGGTGTGGCAAGAATTTGGTGTCTTAGTTTGTCAATCTTTGAGGAGAAAAAAAATCTAGGAATGTGTTAGAGCTGTGTTGGAGCAGGTAGTGTGGAGGGACTGTGATGTTTTAATAATCTGTTGATGGTGCCGAAGAGTTGTCTAGGGTTGCTAAGATTTTTTTTTCTATAGCATGGGACTCTACTTGCACTATAGTGCAAGTAGAGTCCAGACTCTTGTAGTGGCATTTTTAGGTCATGTGTTTCCTCAGTATCCTCCTTCCCTCACTACTGGGTACAGTCCAATGTCCCTACACCAGTCAAATGAGCCATGTCAATGACAGTATTCAATAAAGAATCATATTTATTTGATTTTTGGATTGTGAGAGAAAGTCTCATCACTCAGCTAAGACTATCATGTGCACTATAGAGAAATGCAGTGTTGTTGATAGGAGTTAAGACCAGGCTTTTAGCTGTGCAAGAAAATAGCATTGACCAGTGAGCCACCATGCCCCATAAATAAATATACATAAACTGCCACGGAGAAGCTCAAGCTGCTCTAGTTGCTATTGGTGATCACATTGAATTGTGAAAGTGAAAAAATCAACTCCAGTGCCAACCAAAGGTTGGGGGAAAAAATATAAAGTACTTGCACATTTCCCTATGTTTTGTCCCATAAAAGACTCTGTAAGTGCAGAAGAATATCTGTTGACCTACCATAAATGCACTCAAATCTTAGTGTTTGTTAACCCCAAAAAAATGGATTCTGCTCATTTAAAGCATGTTATATCACACAGTGCTTGTCCTGTGTCATTTGGCCCCCTGTAACATCTAAAAACCTGGCTGATCCTGCCTGGCTATAGCCTTCCCCCTGTACAGACTACTGCTAGATCAGGGCAGGTGGTACTCATACAGGAGTCAGTGCGTACCTCCGTCATACGCAGCTTGCTATCTGCTCTCCTGTCTTCTCCTCCCCTCTCTGCGTGTCTGCCTGTGACAGTGCTGCCCCTCCCCCTCCTGCTGCTTGCATAACTCTAACATTTATGCACCATTAGCACTGCCTCCTTATGCAGTGTCTCCCTCTGTGTATGATTTATAAATATAAATGCAGCAAATACCTCATTCAACAGTCAAGATTGCGATCACATGACTTGGCCAGCTCTCCTCTTCTCTTCCTCCCTGCCTCCTTCCCTCCTGACTCATGTCAGCAGAGGAATCTCAGGCCCTCCCTTCTGCATCTGGGCAAGGATGAAAGGAGGAAGCCAGCCGACCATATGATCGCAATCTCGGCTGTGGAATGAGGTATTTGCAGGATTTATTTTTATAAATCACACAGAGGGGGACACTGCAATAGGAGGTAGTGCTAATGCTGTATATATGTTAGAGTGGGTTAACAACCACTTTAATCATATTGTGGGCTGACATCACACAGTATTTTGGTGGACTGAGTGGTGTCAGCCCAGTGTTCTTTTGCTAACCCACTTAATCATACCCCTTCTTCTCTTATTCAAAATATAAAGACTAATTTATCTGTAAGGAATAAGAGCAAAAACAATGCTTGCAATACCTTCAAAATAGGGTTAAGCCGCTAATTTTAATGTTTGGGTATTACAAACATAAATACAAATGTGTTAATAAAAGACAGCTCTCTACCTCCAATATGCGATCAAATACAATAGTGAAAAAAACAGAATATTAAACAATAAAATAACACACTGACATAAGTGAAAGGGTTCCGATATAGCTTGTGCAAAGTCCAATGTGAATAACCTGCACCACTTCTTAAAAAGTACAGTGCTCCACTGTGAACCTTCCACTGTGCACAAAAGGCTTTTATTAAAGGCTTACCAGAATACCATGACCATCAATATGTAAATTGTCATGATAAGCGTGTGTGTATATCTCTTGGTTACTCCATTCCACCATGATATTCAAATTAGGCACAACACTCCACTCCCGGGTATAATGCAGTTGCATGCATTCAGAAAACTAATACCACAATAGCGTGAAATCAAAGCTATATTTATTCATTTAAAGTATGCACTTACACGATAAAATAAGATATCCGCAATTTAAAACACAATCCGGCCGGCATACAACACAGAGTTTGTGATCGGCGTGCGTGATGACGTTGCCACGTAATGCCATGTAAGTAGTGATTCTCATTGGACATGAGTTACAAATTGTCAATGGCTCCTAAATGTATCCTTACCTCCCCCTTGTCACCCAGGATTTTAATCTGTTACCAGTGCGAGAATTATGCAAAGAGTATCTGGAGAATTTGGTTACTGTGTATTACAAACAGTTTTTTTTTTATATGTGAGAATGTATCTGTTGCATAACAATTTAAGGCTGAACTCCAGGTATGGATTACATTGGTTCAGCTTGGATTAACATAAGTATGCATGTGCCATACCTGTGGGACAGCTGTGGAAGCAGAGAGTCACTTTAGTATTTGACTAATAATAATGAATAATATAACGATCGTCACCATCTTCTAAGTCCTGTGCAGAGTGACTGTCCTGCTGCATAGTGACCACAAGAGGTCGCTTACGTGGCATGGGCACCTTTCAGAGAAAGGCTTGCATATTTTTTCATAAATGCACATAATTCCCTAAATGGACAAGGTGGAAATCATGGCATCACTGCCCAGCCTCTTCACCTCTTCTATTCATTAAGAAAAAGGTGTTCTGTGATGGCAGTGCCAAGCCAATATTTCCTGGTGGTTACCATGCATCAGGGTAGCTGCTCGGCACAGGAACTGAAAGACAGCGAGGATCACTGTAGCATTCTCCGCTTTTCCATGGCGGTCCCGCAGGTTCGGCATATGCATATCAACATTGGCCCAAGCTGGACCCAATATATTCATGCAATGCAATCTATATCTAGAGTTCAGTTTAATACATTCATTAACCAAGGCTGTGTTTTTTGTGATTTATTTTGCAGATCATGTGGACTTTCTCTATTTATCTGGAGTCTGTTGCTATCCTGCCACAGCTGTTCATGGTCAGCAAGACTGGGGAGGCGGAGACCATAACTAGCCATTATCTCTTTGCTTTGGGAATCTACCGTACTTTGTATCTCTTCAACTGGATCTGGCGCTACCAATTTGAGGGATTCTTCGATCTGATCGCAATTGTTGCTGGACTTGTGCAGACCATCCTGTATTGTGACTTCTTTTATCTATACATTACCAAAGGTAAGTTATGCAGAGAATGGTCATACATTATGCAATTTTAATTTTCAATTTCCTTTAGATTCACCTTCAACTATGTAGTGCAAGGGCCAGCCTGATTGCATGTGAATTGAAAGTGTTTAGGTTTGACCTCATATTATATGGTTTTGGTAAATCTAAAGGAAAATTGTACAAGAAAATTATATAATCTATGGCCAGCCTATGGAAAACGAATGAGAACTCATCTATCTTTGATTTGACTATAGTAAGCAGAAAACATTTTGTTTTCTGCAAACTACTGCACATGGCACATCATTATTACTCTGTGAACTGCTTGAATGTGTTAGTATTGTTATGCTTCATCTAAGCTTGGCAAGGTTATTAACGCGTCTTTACCCTTGTGATTGAGGGATGGTAAAAATAGGTGGTTGAGCTGTGTATTTACAGCCTCACTTAAGCTGCAAGAGCAGCCAGATGGGGTTGTACACATCCTGCAGCTGTAAAGCCTCCGGCCACAGCAAAAAAATACTCCCCTGTCATTTTCACTGGGCAGTACTGCCAACAAATGCAACCGATTTCAGTGATTGGGGCTGCTCCACAATAGTGTGCAATACATGCAATTCCTGTGCAGTGGTGGGGGCTTTACAATGTAAAAACAGACGGTGAGGAGGCAATATATTGCCAACTTACTGCGTGTAAACACCTCTGAAAAGCAGTTGATCACTCATCGCTTTGCAGAGGGGGGGTGGCAAGGTCTGCCACTAATGTAAACTTACCCAAAATACATTAAGCTCAGTTGCAAAGCTGCCAATTATTTTCCACAATTTTTCTTTCATATGTCTATAGCCTCAACTCACAGGTACTTGGACCTCTTTCACCCTGCCGCGACTTGAAAGTCGCTCAATTTTGACGCAACTTTGCAGGTGTGATTTTGATGCGATTTCGGCGCGATTTTGACACAATTTAAGGGCATGCCTGTGCAAACTTGAGGTCTATGGACCTCAACTTGCATGAGTCGGACCAAAGTAGTGCAGGGACTACTTTGAAGTCGGCACGACTTGAAGTCGTACAGATATGAATGGTTGTCATTGGAAATCATGGGGAACGACTTGTCATGCGACTTTGCAATCTAACGTCTCAGGACAAGTCGCACAAGTGTAAAAGGGGCCTTAACCACTTCAGCTCCAAAAAATGTACCCTCTTCATGGCCAGGCCATTTTTTGTGATACGGCGCTGTGTTACTATACTGACAATTGTGCTGTTGTGCGACGCTGTACCCAAATAAACTTTTTGTCCTCCCCACCCCACCCCCCCCCCACAAATAGAGCTTTTGTATTTGATCACCTCTGCGTTTTTTATTTATTTTTTGTTTTCTTGGGGGGGGGGGGGGGTTGCGCTATAAACGAAATTCCACTGACCATTTTGATAAAAAAAAAAAAACAACAATATTTTTTACTTTCTGCTATTAAACATATCCAATGAAAGAATTAAAACGATCTAATTCCTTCATCAATTTAGGCTAATATGTGTTCTACATATTTTTGGTAAAAAAAAATCCCAATAAGCGTATATTGATTTGGTTTTCACAAAAGTTATAGTGTCTACAAACTATGGGATATATTTATGGGATTTTTTATTTTTTACATTTCGTTTTGTGATTTCTTATGTCATTTATTGTCATTATTTGTAACACTGCGCCGCCCGCCGCCGCCCCTTTAAAAATGAAAAGTCAGCAGCTACACATACTGTAACTGCTGACTTTTAACATTAGGACACTTACCTGTCCTGGAGTCCAGCAATGTCAGCACCGCCGCTGATCTTCAGATCAGTTGGTCGAGTGCTGCCGCCGCCATTGAGCGTAAGGGAACCCAGAAGTGTAGCACTTCGGCTTCACGACTGGGTCCCTACTGCGCATGTGCGAGCCGCCGCTGCGCTTTCTCACTGGCCCAATGGTGGAGGAGGAGGGAGCCCGGCTGCTGCCATCAGTGGCCGCGGCCCGGGCTCCCGGATGTGGGGAAAAGGACACCTGTTGGGCAGGTATCCTCTCCCCCCTCCCCCACGAAAGGTGCCAAATGTGACACCTGAGGGGGGGAGCAATCCGACGACCGGAAGTTCCACTTTTGGGTGGAACTCCGCTTTTAATTTTTTTCCTGTGCTGGATAAATATTTTAATAGCATAAAAGGTAGAATACTGCATTTGGCCACTAGATGGCAAAAAGTATCCTAGAAAATGATTATGATACCTAGCACGTTCTAGTGGCCAAATGCAGTATTTTAAATCAATGAATAACATTCAATCAGCACAGGAAACAGCATACTAACTTCTTTCCACACTTTTTCCACATTCACACATAAGTAAATGTACTCTTACTGGGCAAATTGCTATGCCAATTTTTATAAGTACGCCCCATGAGTTCCTTTTTAAGAAGGTGAATGTGGCTGATTTTTTTTTTTTTTTAATTCTCTCCTTATTTTCTTTCTCAATTCCAGTTCTGAAGGGAAAGAAGCTCAGCTTACCAGCATAAGCCGATGATGCTCGCACGGTCCTCTTCCACAGTGTGAACTCGTCTCCGCTAAGAGGAGAGGGATGATGCAGGGAAAAAGGATTTGTACCACTTCAAGTACAAACTCCAGGGCGTTATGACACAAAAAGCTGAACAGGAGCTGCTTTCCACTTTCTACACCTCAGAAACACTAAGAGGAAGAGACTTCAAGAAGACAAGTGTCCCTATCAAGCTGACCTCTGATCATTTCTTACCGAGAGCGGTCTCCATTACGCCCATTCTTTATAGTTTGGGCCTTAAAAAAAAAATCTAACAAAACACTTTCAGTATAGATTTCTTCTGTATTCCTTTTCTAATACACTTTGTTCTTCTTATTTTCATCCCTTATCTTTTGCTGGCGATGTTAGGGTGTGAAAAACCACACAATAATGGTTGTAGTAAATTACATATGTTTAGAATTCTAACGTATCTTTCTAAAAGTTAAAAAAAAAAGTTTTAAGACTAAAAGTTACAAAGACACTTTTTATATGTCTAAAACAATATCCTTGTTACATGTCAAGTTTTAAGGTACATAGCGGATAAAAAAAAATTTTTGTGGACGTTAAACGTTTTTTCCCTTTGTACAGAACAATAGTTTCCTTTGGATCCGGAGAATGTGACCGACACTTACGAAATTAACGATATTTTTTTTTTTTATTTCATTTTGGTCCAATGTAATAACACACCAAAAAGTGTGGGATTGTAGCGGTCGTTTTCTATT
>BLSH010258397.1:120497-151793 GCA_018402905.1 Glandirana rugosa | reverse complement strand
AGGTCTTACCTGTGCATAATGTAACAGTACACCCTAACTGTTACATTTTCAGAGGTCTTACCTGTGCATAATGGACAACACAAGAAAGTACTTCGGATAGCAGAGTTCAATGTTTGGTTAAAGAATTGGTGCAAAGCTGAAGGTTTTGGTTATGTTAGTCATGATGCTACCCGGTGGTCGGACATTGAACTTTACAAGAGAGATGGCCTGCATCCCTCACACAAGGGCACTGAGCTTCTTGGTATGGAATTTAGCAACTTTTTGGGCATGCATTTAAACTGAGAAATGGGGACAGAGATATAATTGTTGAGAGTTTCTGTCCCCAGCAGGTTGAAACAAATGTGAGGATTCATGTTGGTAATGACTGGGCTGATGAGGTGGTCACTTCAGTTGAAGTTTCTGTTAATAAAAAGGAAGCAGTTGAAAGTTGTGTTTGTCATGTCATGTGCACTAATGCCCGTAGTTTAGGCAACAAGCTTTGTGAACTGACAGCTCTTATGTCTAGGGATAACTTGGACAGGAGTCAGAAGAGGACAATTTCTTCCTCTAGTGACCATCGCTCTCCATCTCCAAAGCCTCCGCACTCAAAGGCCAAGTCCAAGCACCACCACCAAGAGATTTCCTCTTACTTCCTGTTGTCTCCCTTCGTTTGTAAGTAGGAGTCGTTTGTATGTCGGATGTTTGTAACTAGGGGACCGCCTGTATAAAAAAACATTTTTTTTCATCGTTTTTGGCCGATTTATATTCTTCCTCATATTTTTGGTAAAAAACCCGCAATCGGCGTTTATTTATCGGTTTGCGCAAAAGTGGCCACGTTTATGGATGATGAGAATTCATTTCTGGGGTTTTAATTTTTTTTTATTTTTTACTAGTAATGGCGGCGATCTGCAATTTTTAGCGGTACTGCGATATTGCAGAGGACATGTCGGACATTTTTGACACTTTCTTGGGACCAATGACATTTATACAGCGATCAGAAATTTAAATGTCCACTGATTACTGTATAAATGTCATTGGCAGTGAAGGGGTTAACCTGGAGGGGGAGATCTAGGGGTTAACCTAGATGTTCCCTGCATGTGTTCTAACTATAGGGGGGCTGGGCTACAATGGGCATGAGAGATCTAACTGATCCCAGTGACGGATCAGTAGATCTCCCATGCTCCCACTAACAGAGCGGTGAACCACAGTGTTTACATCCGCGGTTCCCCGTTCTTTGGCTGTGGGCGCTCATCGCGGCTCGCCGGCGGACATCGGGTCCGCCCGAGCCACAGGCACACTCCTCAGGAGTATGGCGGCGTGCGCCCCCTAGCGGCCACTAGTAGATCGCCGATTTTTTACGGCGATTCACGCCCAGCGTCCACACTGCCGCAGTAAATAAACGGTAGACGGTGTGGAAGTGGTTAAATTGATCCTGGGATCTTCTATTAGACCAAAAGGACTGTTGGCTACACCTCCGATCCTGGGGCAGGAGACCCGATTTCCCCCCTGTCACCCGACGGATAGCCTCCTCCAGTGTTTTACCAAAAAGAGTGCCCCCTGAAAAGGGAATAGAACATAAAGCCTCCTTAGAAGCCGAGTCCGCGGAACAGTACTATAGCCAAAGAGCCTGTCTAGCTGTGACCAAGTGTCCCGTGATGCGAGCAGTAAATCTCACCAAATCGACAGCTGCTTCTGCCAGGAACTCTGCTGACAACTTTAGGCCTTGCACACTCGCTGAGAGAACCTCTTCCTGAGATCAAGTATCCAGAGATGACTTATATTTGCAGACCAGACTTTTATCACTCTTGCCACTGAGGTCAAAACCACCGCTGGTCTGCAAGCAGCACCCGCTGTGGTAAATACCTTTTTCAACTCAGAGTCCGCTTTCCGTTCCATGGCGTCCTTAAACGAGACAGTTTCCTGCAGGGGTAAGGTGATATGCCTGGCAAGCCGCTGTAAGGACGCATCCACTTTGACCGCTCTGCCTCCATGAGGTCCTTAATTTCTGTAATAAAAGGGAACTTCGGGAGCTCTTCCTTTAAATTCGGAAACTACCTTTTCGGCTCTTGAGGAACTGCAGAATCCTCCTCCCACTCGATAGCCCATTTCACAGCGGTTATAAAAGATGATACTAGGGAAAAATCGAAAGAATATGACTCCAATGCGTCCTGACCCCATTCCGACTCCACATCCAACCCGAATCAATCACACCTGGTTCCGGGGAATCGTCCTCCCTAGACCTGTTTCTTGCAGGCCTAACAGGAACTGGCAGTAAGGCTCTCATTCCCTCTTCCACTGCCCTCTTAATATACCCTCTTATATCTTCAGTAGTTGAATGGCTTGCTTGGCCTGCTTCCCTAAAACAAAGCTCACAGAGGCGTTTAGAGGGCAATGCGCTTGCCCCACAAGCCCAGGAAGATTCGGAGACTCCCTCCACTGGAGGCGCCTGGCTGGCAAGCTGCCTACCTGATGATCCTGGGGTCCTGGGGAGCCCAAGGAAGGGCTGATCTGGATATGGTGGTGCTTGGACTTGGCCTTTGAGTGCGGAGGCTTTGGAGATGGAGAGCGATGGTCACTAGAGGAAGAAATTGTCCTCTTCTGACTCCTGAGCGAGGAGCTTCTCCCCCTGTAATAAGGGAATAACAACGACCTGTTAGCAGTGCAACCAAGCAAAATACACATGACAGAGATCCTCAGGAGTCCCTTACCTTTCCACAGACTTCAGTGCCTCTTGACCTGGCAAGCTCATCCTGGGCTAAGGAGATATGAACAAAGCAAGCTTACTCCCTCTCCCTGTCACTGCCTCCAAACCTCCCCCCATAGAGTACTTCCCAGCATGACACTCACTGGGCTAAGTACAAGGAGAAACCCCCCTAGCAGCAAGGTCCTATGGAGACTGTCAGCAGTATTGACTAAACATACAGAAAGGTATCATTAGCCATGCGAAAAGAAAGAATCATACACACTGAAGCCGGCTCTCTCCTGGACTTTTAAAATCGCCGCCTACCCCAAACTGGCCAATCAGGAGTGGCCGTTCGGCGGCCAATCAGAACCGCACCCCTTCGGCCAATCAGGAGAGGTACGATGACATCACGCGCAAGCGCCGCCTCCCCCTTCCTATCAGTGGAATGCAGGAAGAGGAAGCTAGAGCCGGGTAGGAAAGGGGAATGGTGACCAGGACGATTTTCCTGTGCCCTAACCACAAGCCAATGACACAATCACCACCATGGAAAAAGCAAGGGGGAAATTGCAGCTTGCCTAGCAAGGGAAAGATAAGGAAGGAGCCAGGAGGAAGACCCAGGACAACATCTTTAAGCCCATCAAGCCCCTCAGCCCAGGATGGCCACAACCACGCGCGACTGACGGCAATTATGCCTGCGCTCTTCTCTGGCACCAAGAGAGTCCTTATCCGGGGGGCTTTACCATCAACAAGGGACCTTCCACCACAGGGACAGAATGGCAGGAACACAGGGATGTCCGGAGCAAGGACAGAATTAGAACACCATTACCAGGTACTGCCAGCTTTTTATGGTCTAGTTCAGGGATGTCCTGTATGGGGTCAAGGGGCGGGGTTGACCCAAGGTCGTGCTGGCATGGGGCTGAGCCAGGAAAACATGTTTGTTGTTTAAAAAAAAGACTTTACAATCACTTTTAGTGGCATCTTATATAAAGAAAGGGTTGTCCACTTTTATCTAGCTCAAGGAAAATCATAAGCGAATACATTTTTCCATCTTCTTCATTGTGGAATCTGCTAGTCATATTTCTATTTTTCTGGTGTGTTCCTTGAAGCCCAGACATATCATAACCAATGCCTTTGCATATTGCAGTAATTTCTTTAAATAATTTATTACAAGTGAAACTGAATGAAAAGTCACAGCAACAACTCAGTGGAAAGTGATAATTTCAACCCTGACATGAGGTCAAACCTCAGAGGAGTAGGAATGACTACTTAATAATAAACAATACCCTCAGTATGCTGGAAGACTCATAGATGTCATTTAAATTAATACTTTGTTTTTTTTTTTTGTACTAGACAGTACACTTATGTTCATTGTTAGTTAGTACTCCATATTTTTAATGTAAAATTTCCTTTAGCATTGTACACACAAATCAATTTAATTGCACTTTTAAAAGAGCCAGAACATGAAAAAACATACAGAGAAGGTGATTTTTTTATTCCCACCACTGATGCTGAAGGCATTTTTTTTCCTAATGATACTAACATTGGGCCATTTTTTTACTCCCACTGACCAGAGATGGTGGGCCATTTTTTAAACCCAATGCCTATCAACATAGAGATATTCCAGGCTTTTATGTCAAAGGTTAATTGAATAAGCCAAAGTTAGAAGCCGATTGACTACCATGCACAGCTGAGCCAGATTTTGCACTCTCCAGTTATAGTAAATCAACCCTTATCAGTCTAACAGACAGTATACTGGTCTGTGTAAAATGTTTGGGACCCCAAATTAGCCAATTGTTAGATGAGACCCTACCTAATCTTATGAAGTCCAGAGCAACACACTCAAAGAGGCACTGGGAACTTTTAAGCCTGCATGTGCAGTCAGATGAAGGAAAACTTCAAACAAGCTTAATAGCTCTGGCAAGGTGGCTCCCATACAGCAAGGCGTCCCTCAATGGGTGCCTAACAAAAGCACAAACTATAGAAATGTGGAAAGGAGCACCAGACCAATGGAGCTGCTCAGTAACTGATGTCAAATTGTTTTTTCTGTGAGGGGTGTTCAATACTGGTTCTAGTGTGTCTTGCCTATAGTCAAGCATGGTGGTGGGAGTGTCATGGTCTGGGGCTGCATGAATGCTGCCAGCACTGGGGAGCTACAGTTCATTGAGGGAACTATGAATGCCAACATGTACTGTGGCATACTGAAGCAGAGCATGATCCCCTCCCTTCGGAGACTGAGCCGCAGGGCAGTATTCCAACATAATAATGACTCCAAACACACCTCCAAGATGACCACTGCCTTGCTAAAGAAGCTGAGGGTAAAGGTGATGGACTGGCCAAGCATGTCTCCAGAACTAAACCCTATTAAGCATCTGTGGGGCATCCTCAAACAGAAGGTGGAGGAGAGCAAGGTCTCCAATGGCAACCTGTGAAGCTCTGCCTATGCCTTCATGCCCAAGAGGGTTAAGGCAGTGCTGGAAAATAATAGTGGCCACACAAAATATTGACACTTTGGGCCCGATGTGGACATTTTCACTTAGGGGTGTACTCACTTTTGTTGCCAGCGGTTTAGACATTAATGACTATGTGTTGAGTTATTTTGAGGGGACAGCAAATTTACACCGTTATACAAGCTGTACACTCACTACTTTACATTGTAGCAAAGTGTAATTTCTTCAGTGTTGTCACATGAAAAGATGTAATAAAATATTTACAAAAATGTGAGGGGTGTACTCACTTTTGTGAGATATTGTATATTCTTCAAACAGTAGATGGCTGTGATTATATGTTTGTAGCTGCATCTATGGCATATTTTATGTATTTTCTCTGTAATAAAGTTCCCTTTTCCTGTCTGCAGTTAAGCAGAAAAGCCTATGTGGATTGTGCACTCCTTGTTCTGTAGGACTATACACTATAACAAATTTTCATTTCACTGCATAATAGTTTTGTACACTGTATAGTGTTTTAATACTTTGCAATGCCTTAACATAGAAGTCAAGTCAAATTCTATCTAAGCCTAAACTTGCTGTGACCATTCTAAGCCCTATGCTAAGTATCTTGTAGAGGACAAATGGGTATACTTAACTATTCTGTAAAGCACTCAGGTCATGTGATTGGATCCTAATGCTAGCTTCAGCGGGACAGCCAGCAAAAAATGCCCCATAGTAAGAATGTGGCTGATGTAACTGCCCTGGCATTGCAGTCATTGTCGGCGATCTCTCCTCTCCCCTGAAGCAGACTGCTGTGGAGGTCACAGGACCGGACCAGAATAGGTAAGTAAAGACATCTTTCCTTTACAGGGTAGTTAGTATAGGACTTAGAATAGGGGTGGAAGCAGGTTTAAGCTCAGATAGTATTTGACTGAACTTCCACTTCTCTAACTTTATTATTATTTTTTTCAAAATGTTTTCACCTAGCATAAGAGTTTTACCTTCAATTACAGTTTGTAGCTTTAATTCTTATAGAGCTCCTCATACAGACAATTTAATATGACTTTAGCCTGCCAGCTGGCAAAGACATGCTCTGTACACCTTGTTGAGTGAATGCTGCCAATGTGGTAAATGCTAAAAACAGCCAATAATGATCTCCACATGCTTGACTAATGTTGCTTTTCTAGTGGCAACCAGAAATGGTTCAATCTTGTTTTCATGGGATCACATTGCTGATTAAACTACAGCTCTAATTATACCACATTACTGTTGTAGGTACTGCATCCCATAATTGCATCTAGCTCACCCCCTAAGGAGCTGCAGCTGAAATGTGTTCCCCCACCCCACACAGCCAAGAACACAGAATCTTCACAGTCTCCCAGAGTCAGAAAACTGTCCAGCACTTTGTTTTGTTATTTTATTGAGGGGATAAAACTTGGATGGGGAGTAGGGGTATTATGGGATGCCACTTGACTTAGAACAAAAGTCAGGGACAACTTTGACTATATACAGTCTATATATACTCCTCAGGTTCCCCCATCACACTTGCTTGTAGAAAATGATCTGACACAGCACTCAGTCAGGTTTTTGAGCAAAAGCCTGCTATAGGCAAGAACCCAAGGCCCCTGTAGACGTGTAGCAAAAATCAGCGTCCAGATTACATCCCTGTTGCTACTCATCCCAGCACCACCTGTTTGGGCACTGCCAGCCCACCTGGCTACAGCTGCCCATTTCATTAGCCCTCTTTGCTAATTCTCCACAGTCCTCCCAGACTGACACTCAGTCACCATTCCACCCGACTGACTACTCCGGAGAACTCCTGGATGTTCTGACCTGCTTCTGCTGTCCACTTCTTGCTCTGGTGCCTTCAGGAAGGATTTCTTACGTGTGTTGTAGAGGATCCTTCCAGCACCTGAGCCCCAGGCCTCAGGGCACCCTCAAGGATCATTGACAGCCTCCTCAGTACTACTTCTCCATCTTCCACCCAACTGCCCCTGCTGGCATGACCCATGAGGATTTATGATACCTGCCCTCTGCCAGCCCATTTTGCTGGTGATTGGCTGGGGCCTTCATCAGTACTCCAAGTAGCTCCTCCTAGACTCCACCCTCTACTTCTGGGAGCTTCTCCAAGGTTCCAGAAAGCAGGGGGAGTTACCAAAAATGATGATTTCTGAGCCCTCCAGCCTCCCTGAGTCCCTCTCTGCCCTGACCCAGATTCAACCCAGGCCTGGCTCTCAGCCAGGCCAAATTTCCCTACACTAACATCTACAAAACTTACACTGATAACCCTAGCATAGTAAGGATATCAACAAGAATTGTTGTAATGTTATGCTTTGATCACCTTTAAAATAGTGCTCTACAGATGCAGTCATTGCAAAAGACAAGAAAGCACCATTTCTGCCTGGAGGAAAAGAGGTTTAACCTCTGCTTATGGAAGGGAAAAAAACTAGCTGATTCCTCCATCCACACAAGTGAGGTGGATTGAGAAATCCCCCAACCTGGAAATTTTATTTTGACAGCAGGACTCTCTGTTGTCAGAATACACTTATCAGCTGCTGCAGCTGATTGACAAAAGTTTTACAACTTGTTAGTTCAATAGAAGTTTATTAAAATGACCGACTTCTGTGGAATGGAACAGGGACAGCCATACTCCCTGCAGAACCGGCCAAATTTCAATCCATCCATGGCCAGCTTTACAGTAAGAGAGCTGTAAATATACAATAGTCTTCCACAAGAGCCAGTTTTTGCCAACTCGGTTGACTGCTTAAAAAAAGGTTGGATGAATTTCCAATTGCACAAATAATTATTTCAAGTACTTATATAGCGCTGTCAATTTCCACAGCACTTTCCATATATATTGTACATTCACATCTGTCCCTACCCTAAAGGAGCTTACAATCTAAAGTCTCTAACTCACATTCATACATATACTAGGGTCAATTTAGACAGGATCTAATTTACCTACCAGCATGTCTTTGGAGTGTGGGAGGAAACCAGAGTACCTGGAGGAAACCCACGCAGGCACAGGGAGAACATGCAAACTCCAGGCAGGTAGTGTCGTGGTTGGGATTCGAACCAGCAACCCTTTTGCTGCCAGGCAAAAGTGTTATCCACTACACCACTGTGCCGCCCAAAATAATAATTAGCTATCAATATTTATAAGTAACATTATACATTGTAGATTCAAAGAGTATGCAAGGTTTTGGATCACACCTGTGTCATTTTTGCTTTTTGGTTAAACTGGATGGATGTGTGTTTTTTTTAACTATGTCTTACTATCCTACACCCACTGAGTGATGCAGAAATGTATTTTCTACAATAAACTTAAAACACACTGCACCAGCAGGTAATACACGACATGCCTAGAAATATTACATTATGGCTTTCTATGCTAGGAAAACATGTACATAGAAGCCCGACTATGTTTCCATGATGTCAAGCTTAGACATATCCTTCAGTGGAGTTGAAAATAACTCACTCAGCAGGGAATGAAGAAGGAGACAGCTATGGTAGTTTGGACACTTTTAGGTGCCATTGAATAGATATAAGGTATAGATAAAGACCACTGAAGAGCCAAGAAGAAGAATTCAATAAACCAAAGGGTGGTACAAAGAATTGGTAACAAAAAATGATTAGCCATCATAAAAAATATCTTTTATTCAAACCATGTAGTACAATGTTTCAAGCAGAAAGAAAATCTAATTAAGATCTAATTTCATTAACAGCTTGATTACCATCTAAAATCCATTACTGCATAAATTACATACACTAGTATAACACAAAATGATCAAATATAAAGGAGTTTTGCATTATTAAAATATTCTAAAAAACACTTTGCGATCAGCAAGATTAGTGTGTATTGAAGATGAAGCAGACAGCTAGGAACTTTGTGCAATTATTCTTCAAGAAACAGTATAGTGTATTTTCAGTACGCACTTATTTTGAGTTATCAATGCAGTCTTAAAGCTAAAATACAGGCAGATATAAAGTACACAAATTACTGCATCTCTGTAATTGTTAACACATTGTTTAATGTATTTTTTTTAATGCAAGCAGTGAAAGTTCCTGGATTGGACCCAACATCAGTCGGGTAGTCCTTGCACTCCAATGGAGCTTTGAAAAGGGGAGGGAGAAGCAACACAGGGAGCCAATCAGGTGTGCTGCAGTGCAAGTAGCATGCCGATAGGAGGAGATAACAGTAACAAATAGATGAGCTGCTTTTCCTTTCACTATCCAGTTACAAGGTAAATGAGGGGGAGAAGACACCCCATTAATACTATAATCTTGAGATCATTTATGCTGTGGCCTCTGCTGCAGAGATGGACCTCTACAGTAACATTTGTTTTGTTGTTAATTGTGAATCTATG
Organism: Glandirana rugosa; assembly: GCA_018402905.1. NCBI lineage: Eukaryota > Metazoa > Chordata > Amphibia > Anura > Ranidae > Glandirana > Glandirana rugosa. The sequence goes on along the minus strand of BLSH010258397.1, from coordinate 142,338 downwards.
AAGGTTGATAGAAAGTTTGACACAACACCCCAATTTAGAGTTCTGTAAGGCATTTTTTACAAAATTTCAGTTATACCACATTTCAGAATCTGAAGCTAAAACTGCAGAATTTTTTTTATTCTGCAATGATGGAAGATACTGCAATGTACCGCAATTTTTTGGAACTGAAAAACCATCTGTAGAAACTCAAACAGATAGATAGTGACATCTTCTTCTTGACAACATACAAAGAGGCATGTGTAAAATCCATGTGTGTGCGGACTGAATATTGCGCACGTGGACTCTCAATTGCGCAATGTATGCCAAGTCTCCAGGGGGGTGTCAAAGGCTATGTGGATATGTGCATAAGGATATGCTTTAAAATGTCCATAAACAGTCCACAAAGCAAGAGCCACTCTTATTTGTCAGCTGCCAGGGAAGGAACCGAGGAGAAAATGGATAGTTAGGGAAACTGTATGGATGTACCAGGAATAGAATTCTCAGTGTCAACCCTGACATTACCTTGATTGTTAGCAAGGTGAGTGTTTTCAGATATCATGGGATCTGTTCGTGTATCAGAAATAAAATTCTTGGTGTCTACACTGACATTACCTTGGTTCTTAACAGGTTCAATATTCTCAGATTCTATGAGATCTGTACATTTGGTTTCTGCACATGCCTGTAGTGTGGGCCTGTATGGTATCAGTGGATCCCAAAACTTGAGCCTTTTTAGATCCCCCAGATTTATGATGATCAAAGTGTTTTGAATCATTCTTGTATTTCAGAGAGTGTAATGGTGGAGAGCAGTCATAATGAGTAAGATACTTTTAATTATGCATATGGTTAATGTCAAAATTTGGTCTAGGTCTCAGTCTCATTAGGGGGAGTAGAGGAGCAGTGGAAGCAGATTGGTGAAGTCCTCCATTTTTTGGTTTATTATTCCATGAGATGTCTTATTTTTTTGATAGTGCTCCACATCTCTCTTCAACGTTCCCAATTTTTGTGATGGTTGTCTTTTCAAAATGGCTAGTCCTGTTATGTAAATGAATGAGTTATGAGATAATGGGACCATGAGCATAATTCATGCATAACTCTTATATATGTGCAGAGCTTCTCAAAAACGGCAGCTAGAGTGTATATATTCTGACGCAGCTCTACAGATCATTGGCTTGCCAAAGAGGTACCACCCCAAAACACTTTGCCACATCTCCTTGTGACATTATCATGCCCTTCAGATGCCCAGCTTCCATCCTAAGAGTTAGTGCAGTGTTCAGTTGATTGCTGATCCAGGAAAATAACAAGAGGCTGTCCGCAGGAGAAACTCGGCTTGGCTGTGGCACTTTTGTCTCTTCCTCTTATTTATTTATTACAGGCACTTATATAGCGCTGCCAATTTACACAGCACTTTACATATATATTGTACATTCACATCAGTCCCTGCCCTGGAGGAGCTTACAATCTAAGGTCCCTAACTCACATACATACACATACTAGGGACAATTTAGACAGGATCCAATTTACCTACCAGCATGTCTTTGGAGTGTAGGAGGAAACCGGAGTACCCGGAAGAAACACAGGCAGGTAGTGTCGTGTTTGGGATTTGAACCAATGGCAGACCATAAAATTAAGAATGCCCCCCCCCCCAATGTTCTGGAAGACTACAAAATAAAATGATCAAAATTTGCTACAGCCTTTAGAGAACTAAAAACAGAGGAAATACAGAACACATCAAGACTGCTGGAGAATGACACCACTGTCGTGTTAGATAAGCTACAATCGTTTTACAAAAGACTACAGAAAATTCTAATTAATGACAAAAAGAAAAAATGTTTTAAAGACCCAGGCCTAAAGTTGGATGCCTCAACTCAGAAACATAAAAACAGCCAAATTGTGTTGTCAACCTCGCCTCAAACAAATCTACAGAACCAGAAATAGCTGTGTATTATGCTCAGCAAAATCTGCATCGTAATTAAACAATGCGGTGTCAGAGGAATCCTTTAAAAAAAAACTATGATTCAAAGAATACTTTCATCATAAGTTGGGCCGCAAAACAGCCAAATTTAAACTAAAGAAATACAATTCTATAAAAAAAATCCAATTGACTGCAAGAGCTGGAAGGAACCCTACTCTAGACAAATATATGACCAGTTTAGACGAAGAGTCCTGCACAGGAACCAACAATCATCAGTTCCTGGAAAGAGAAGTAGGTTATCATAAAGCCTGCAGACAAAGGGGTGCTACAGGGGGCTGCTTTCATAATGAAAAACAGTGACAACATACTGGAGGCACACAGGCAACTACAAAACAATACACCAAATTACAAAAGGGAGCCTACAGATTCCTACAATAAAAAAATGCACAAACATGGCCTACTTTCGGGACAAAAATATCACAAACTCACAGCCTACCTTCAGGAATTAGAGATCAGATATTGATCTTAATACCTGAGGAACCAAAAGTGGGCTGTTTTTATATGCTTCCCAAAATCCATAATGCTCAATTCATACTACTGCGACCTGAAGGTCACGCAACTTCCTGGTGACCTGACGCAACTTGAGTACTACTTTGATGCGACTTTAAAGTGACTTTGTCTTGTGCAGGTATGCAGAGATAACAGTATACAGGAAGGTGCCATGCACTGCCTGGGTAATCTTCCTATAATGTCAGATCCAAATCACATCAATAAAGAAGAGGATCTGACTTGGAGGCAACTTCCATTAACTACTTCCTGACCAGCCGCCGCAGTTTTACTGCAGCAGGTTGGCACAGGTGTGCGAATCGCCGTCGTTGTACGTCGGCCGCGCATGCACGATTTGCGGCGCTACGCGACCACTAGAGCGTCTCTGCGGGTCCGGCGGACTCGGTGTCTGCCGGCGACCCGCGATCGCCTTCTACAGAGAAAACAAAGCATATCCCCATTCTGCCAGATGACATGACAGAGATTTCCTGATCACCAGTAATTGGGAACAGCGATCTCTGTCATGTCCCTGCTAGCCCATCCCACCTACAGTTAGAACACACCTAGGGAACACACTTAACCCCTTGATTGCCCCTAGAATTAACCCCTTCCCCGCCAGTGTCATTTTTACATTGATCACTGCATTTTTGTAGCACTGATCAATGTAATATTGTCACTGGATCCCAAAAAGTGTAATTTGGGGTCAGATTTGTCCGCCGCAATGTCGCAGTCCCATTAAAAATCGCAGATCGCCGCCATTACCAGTGAAAAATAAATAAATAAAAGTCCCTAAATCTATCCCATAGTTTGTAGATGCAATAACTTTTGCATCCAATCAGTATATGTCTATTGCGTTTTTTTTTACCAAAAATATGTAGAAGATTATATATTGGCACAGACTGATGAATAAATGTGCTTTTTTATATTTTTTTTGGATATGTGTTATAGCAGAAAGTAAAAAAAAAAGTTTTTTCTTTTTTTCAAAATTGTCGCTCTTTTTTGTTTCTAGCGCAAAAAATAAAAACCGCAGAGGAGATCAAATACCACCAAAAAAAAGCTCTATTTGTGGTAAAAAAAAAAAGGACGTCAATTTGGTTTGGGTACAGCGTCGCACGACCGCGCAATTGGCAGTTAAAGCAAAAAAAAAAATTACCTGGTCAGGAGGTGGGTAAATCCTTTCTGGGGCTGAAGTGGTTAAAGTCTATGGGCACAAGTAGGATAGAAGTCACTTTGAAGTAGCGACTTTAGTAATGCTAATTTCACGTCATGCAACTTCAGGTCTCACAATTCGGATCCCAAATCCCAGCAGTGTGGACTGAGCCTTAAGGGGGAACTCATGACCCTTAGCCCCAGTTCACACCGGTGCAACTTGTGATAGGATTAGACAGGTCAAATCGCATGACAAGTCACACCCTATTGTCGGTAATGGAACTGTTCAAATTGATGCAATGCCGACTTTCCAATACTAGCTATGACTAAGCGATAAGGGAACGTGAAACACATTAGCTGGTAATGCTGTTCCCCTCTATTTGTGTTTTTGGATGTTATGTTTTTATTGACTTGCTGAAATAAAGGTGATTTTACTGGACGTGCGGCCAACCAGAATTCTTCTTGCTCAGTGGAATCCAGTGGCGGCTGGTGCTAAAAAATTTTTGGCGGGGCACAAACAAACCCCTCTAGGTCCGCATTCACCGTGGTCATGGCTCCCCTCCGCAACTTCCATGTTAACCCGGTCTTCTTTCTGGGTCCCAAATCTTCAGCCTCCTGATTGGCTGGGATGAGAAGTTCGGAAACCGGAAGTGACACAATGTCAGATATTGATTAGCTAAAAAAATTGGAGGGTTCGAGGCGCATTTCTGTACGCCCCAAGGACAACTTAAAACAGGCCAATTAGAGCCTCAGGCTCTAATCACATGCTTGTCAAAAAATGACAGGCATAATGGACACCCATTAGTCCGGCCCCAGTGCACACAACAATGAATGATTTATTTTTAAATAAATGATAATATAACTAATGTTTTTTTAACTTTAAGATGTTAAAAAATGATAGTCGTATTATCATTTATTTAAAAATAAATCGTTATGATTAGCTCTCTTATTTGAAAAAACTGTGTGGGAGGCGCTGCCGCCACTGTTGGAATCCACAATGTACTGGGCTAGCACCTGGTCTGTGTGTTAGTGGAGGTGGAGATGGGAGACCTAGAGTGGTGTTCACACACATCTATGATTTGAAAAAGTTGTTTCTGCACTACTGTTGGCGTGTGACTTGCATAGACATCTGTGCATGAAGTTGCACAGATTTCAGCCAAGTCGCACCTGAAATCGCACTGACGCGATTTCAAATACGTATTCAGTGTGAACCTAAACTAAATCTCAGGTATTGCAACACTTACTGAAAAATTTTCACAGTGGGTAGAAAGAATTGTAACATCTTTCTTCTGAAAAACACATAGCTACATTCAAAACACAAGCAATCTAATTAACAAACTTGTTGTCATTGGACCTGGAGAAACCATCCTAGCCATCATGGGTGTCTAATTGTTCTTTACCAACATTCCCCATGATGGTGGTGTGATAGCTTCCATGCCAGGTACATAAAAGAATCTGTCATCTATAGTCATTACACATTACAGGGATGTGCATTTGAACATAAAAAAACAAAACAAAAAAAAAACATTGAGCTTCAAGGGTCATAGAGACTCCAAATTAGGGGGGGGGGGGGGGGTAGGTAGCCAAAGTTCTACCTCGCCACTGGTCAAAGGTTGAGGATCCTGTCACCTATGGTTCCGAAGATACGGGGCTCCTTGTCAGATGCTACATACAGAGCGACCAGTTTAAAGTGGTTGTCAACTCGTGACAACCACTTTCACCTACAGGTAAGCCTATAATAAGGCTTACCTGTACGTGCCCTGCATATCTCCCAAACCTGTACGGTTTAGGAGATATACAGTTTCCTAGACGTGCCAACGTCATTTCGGCACATGCGCAGTGAAGAAACGGCCTCCGTGCCATTTCTTCACTGTGATCGTTCCTTGAATGGCGGCTCCCACGCGCATGCGTGGGAGTGACGTCACGCGACTCCGGCTAGTCACAGAGCCGGCCCCGAAAGGAAGAGGGGCAGAAGATGGACGCGCCCAGTACAGGGGACATCGCTGGACATCGCAGGCTTCGTTTGCAGGTAAGTGGCACATAAAGGGCTACTATGCGATGCATAGTAGGCCAAATATGCTTCTACTTTTGCTGGGGAATATAGAGGAAGTAAACCCCATCTGGGTTTACTTCCTCTTTAAATACAATTTGGCACACTCTGTCTGCAGCAGACTGAGAGGATGAGCTCACAAAAAGTCAGAGGCATTGAGCTCAATCGACAGCTTGGAGCCTTGGACAATGGTAAAGTATCATTGTTCCAAGCTGTCCAATAAAAATGCTGCAGTGGAGGCTCTCCTCTCATTACAGTGTCATAGAAGGGGGCATGTGTCTAAAAGACAAATGCTCCCTTCCAGCCCAGCCCTCTTCTGCTGAAAAGGTACTGTTATAAGTAATAATTTATTATTTATCTATTTACTGTGAAATTACTCTTTTGAAGTTATAACTTCAAACTTCAGCAGGTTAAGCCACCTGTTTGGGTACAGTTTTTGAAAATACAGTTAATTACCTTAAAAACAATATATAATAATTATTTGTATATTACTTACGGTAATTAACCACTTGTCACCCAGGCAAATTGTGACACTTCTCTCCGACAAGTAAAAATCATATTTCTTTTGCTTACTCAGAACCCCCAAACATTATATATATATATATATTTAGCAGACACCCTAGGGAATAAAATGGTGGTTGTTGAAACTTTTTTTGGAAAAAAAAAAATACTAACGTTAGCCCGATTTTTTTGTTATGTGAAAGATGATGTTACTATGAGTAAATAGATACCTAACATGTCACGCTTTAAAATTGCGCACACTTGTGGAATGGCGCCAAACTTCAGTACTGTACTTAAAAATCTCTATAGGCGACGCTTTAAACATTTTTACAGGCTACATGTTTAGAGTTACAGAGGAGGTCTAGTGCTAGAATTATTGCTCTCGCTCTAACGTTTGCAGCGAAAGTAACCTACTGTACGTGTATCTGACTCTGATACTAGCCAGTGCCTCACCAGCCACTGACCTCACCGCACGTCCATGTTACACAGGGGTTACAAACCACTAATAACCAACACAGAGTTTAGGAAAGCAATTAACATCCCCATAAAGATTCTTTTATATTATAAACAGACCAAAAAGATAATCAGATCCCACTTGTCACCTATAACCCATAATTGAAATTTTAAGAAAGATCACCAAAATATTCCAGCTTCTTTTTCACAAAGACAATTAACTTAGAAACACAATAAATATACCTCAAATCTAAGAGGTTTTACACTATTTGGAGTCTCTCTTATCTCCCCCGGTTATACACCCTCTCGGAGACATCTGGGTAGACATACCCCACATCCACCATCACCAAGGGTTGATGGTGGCGTATCTGTCTTACAAGCAAGACCCACAAAAATCGGTTTGGAGTGTGTGACGTACTACCCCTTGAGTACCACTGGAGAGCCGGACTTACACCCTATCAGCAGGATTTCTTGAAGCATCCACAAGCCAGCCGTGAGGAATCCCCCTTGATGGAGATCCGTGAACATCCCCGGAGTGTGTGACGGAATCCTTCACCCTTACAATCTTCAGGGTTCCCCTGATTGTTCGGTGCCTGATTAACCTGGTGTCTGGTAAGCCTCCAACTTTACTTATGTGGATATATTCCATCTGCCTCCCAATTAGTCATATGATATTCTGCGGATACCTTCTCTGATGTGAACATCTGCACAACGTTCACTTATTGACACTTATATTGGAGACTTATAATATATAGGTTTTTATGTCCTTTATTGGACATATTGTTTGGACTATTGGATTTTTTATAGGTTGAGCGCTATAATTTCCTTCTATCGGACACTGTAGTTGGTTTTCCAAGAAATTACCATAAGAAGCCCAATTTTCCCACTTCCGATCAAAAATGTGCATAGTGTCAAATATTGTGTGATGAATGCACTCCATTAGCTTGATAGCCTCCACTCTACGCAGCACCTGAGACCAAGGAACTGTAGATGAGCGCCAGTTTAGGGCAATAGCCACAAAATGGCAGTGAACAGTGTATGTGCTAGTTTTTGTGTAGGGGCTGGGACCTCTAGCAATGGAGTGAAGAGGAGGCACATTGGCAGTGTCAAAGTGATGGAAATCCTTGTCATTTGGGCTACCAAAGATGCTGCCCGCTGCCAAACTGGTTTAAGGGTAGGGCCAAAAACAAAAGCAGCTTTATTAAAATCACAGTTCCCTTTCTGAAAAGACTAAAATTGTGACTACTGGATAGAGCAATCCAACTTTCAATTCTATTTTTGTCAAAATTGCAAAAGCCAAGACATAAAATAGTGGTTTTGATAAAACTCAAGAAGATGGAATTAAAATTTTCTTTTGAAAACATTTCTATTACTGATTCACTCTTTCAGTACACTGTATTGAAACTGCCAATGTATTGCTCAATATTGATTTAAGAAATTGAACAAATTATTAGTTGATCAAACTAGTGTTTGGCAGATTGCTTAGGTTCTTGCAATTACTTTCAATCATATTCTCCATGTGAGAGGGTTGTGTGGGTGTGTGTGTATAACTTGGGATCCTGCTATTCGGGGCTGTCTTCAGCAGTACATTAGCTAAAGCTATCTATAGAAATACTCTTTTGAAGTCAATGAAAACAAAATACATAATGCTTACTCTCTACAGGCGACTACAAAACTGTAAAGCAGGGGCCATAGAAGCTGGCCATTGTTTGCACATTACAGTACCCTACTATTTAGGGATCCTGGTGTACCTTACAAAATAAGGGATCTTGTGTCCAGGGGTCTAGGGATTTAGTATTAAAAAGTATATATATATATATATATATATATATATATATATATATATATATATATGCCAATTTTCACTTTAAGAGAAGAGAATGCTTAACCTGAAAAATATAAAAAAGTGGAATACTGCAAGACATACATTTTTTACTTTTTGTAGCTTTAGTAGGAGTGATCATTATTTTGAAAGTGGAATGCACCAGCTCACCAGAACAGAGAATGTTAGAAATAGGGATGATCTTTTGCATTAAGTCATTGAAGATGGACAGCTCTAACGCATCAAGGAGGAGAAACAGTGAACACATCAAATTAGCTAGAATGTCATTTCCAGTTCCATATCCACAAGCCACAGGGTTCTCATTCAGAATACAGTTTAGTTTGAAGGAAGTAGACACATTTTAAATCCTCAAGACAAAAGGGATGCAGAGACAATAACAGGGAAGATCTACAAAACAGAAGTAAAGAAAAGTAAAAAATATATTTGTTGCTAGGAAGATACATCAGGATTGCCACTTCATCCCTTTAAACCCAAACGCATTAATTACACAGGTTTGGTGGCTGATTAAGATGGTAATAAATCTCACTTGGTGCCTTACCTGCATTAAATTAGCCTCAGAACCTGTGTAATTAATATGTGTTCGGGTTTAAAGGGATGAGGTGGCAACCCTAAAATACATAGATGCATGTACAAAAGAGAACAATGTTCATAAATAAGCAGAACCCACTATTCTGACTCCAACTGTTGTAATAGTGACTTAACCCTTGCTGAGACCTCTATGCCTGTATTATTATTATTATATCTGTATAAGCAGATATAATCACCGCAGACAGTCTTTATCAGATAGCTTGAACTCACCAGCACCGATTTGTCCATAAGCATCTATTTATTGGAAATAGGTACAGCATACAACAAATGTGGCAGATGGTTGAAAGATGGTAACTGCAGGTCAAAACATGGTAATGTGTCCTAGAATGCGAGTAGATTATGTGAGGCCTACAGACGTGTAGCCATATTCTTCCTCATGAGACAGAGAGAGGACACAGGAAGAGGAAGTACATCACAGAGTGAACTAGGAAGAGGAAATTAGCTAAGAAGATGGGAGGGAACACAGATGATAGCAGTATGGAAAGGTGCAATATCAAAAACAACCACAAGATGGCAGTATAATAACCAACTATAGAAACATTACTATAGCTATACATAAAATTATGTTTACACGAAAGTGTAACAGCACACTCCCCGTCTGGTATTGCAAATACCACTATGCTATATCATAACGGTAGTTATGCAATGCAAATAAACGTGCAATTTGCAGTTGGCTTGAAGATCTGAAAGACAAAAAAACAACATGCATGTATATGCAACAATAGAAACTGCAATAAGGCATCAAGAAGTGTCACTTAAAGTTCAAGGCATCTTCTTGTGGTAGAAACTGAATCCAACAGACCCAGGTAAGCAAGTTCAGTCTCCAAAAGGCAAGAGTAAAACAACTTCTGTGATCGGTCTGAGTAAAGTATTTACAGTTCCTCGTCTGGCAACCTTCACCTCTACTTTTACCATACCATCATCACTGGGGATGGTCTTCAGAATGAGCCCCATGGGCCTTTCGATTCTTTCGGCTTGCTGATCTTTGAGGAGAACAGGGTCTTCAATTTGGAGGTTAGGGTTCAGATCAGCAGCAAAAGTCTTGACTTCAGGATGAATCTCAGGATCGTTGTCAGGATCTAGTAGACTGAGCACCTCAGGTGCAATTTCTTCAGAATGATCCAGCAGGAATTCAGGTCCTGTTAACCAAGATGAGTTTGCAAAGACACTTGCAGACATTGGTCTGGTGACATGATCTGCAGGATTATGCTCCGATGGAACATGATGCCATTATTCAGGCCTTGAGGATTTTCTGATTCTTTCTACACGGTTGCTCACATAGACATAGAAGCGTTTTGTCCGATTGTCCATGTAGCCCAAAACGACTTTGCTGTCCGTGTAGAATTTGATGTCATATATTTGAATGTCTAGCTCACGCAGTATAAAATCTGCGATTTCTACAGCTAGTACAGTCCCACAAAGTTCAAGCATGGGAATTGTGTGCTCAGACTTAGATGCTAACTTAGCTGTGCCAAACAGAAACCCTACATGGGTTTGATTGTGAGAGTCTCTTGAGGTAGGCAACATCTGCTATGGCCTCAGTGGATGCATCTGAGAAGATGTGAATCTCTTTTCTCTGACTTGCAGCAAGGAAACTAGAAGTGTAGCAGCGTGGTATGTCAATTCCATCTAAGGCATGTAGAGATTGTTTCCAGGACTTCCACTTTGAATATTTGTCTGTAGCAGAGCATTCCAATCTTGAATAGTCTCTGATAGTTGTCTTAATAAGGATTTACCTTGTATGGTGATGGAAGCCGCAAATCCCAGTGGATCATATAGACTGTTCACCACTGACAGAACACCACGTTTGGTGAATGGCTTGTCTGCAGAGCTGACTTGAAAGATAAAGGTGTCCTTAAATAAGTTCCACTGTAAGCCCAGACTTCTCTGAACAGGAGGCATGTCCATTCCTACAAGGTTGTTGGTTAGGTTAGGACCAGTAAGAAGAACATCATTCAGGGATACACCTTGATGCTTGGCACTGGAATCAAACCCTACCCTGATTTGCTTTGGCTTACGTGGGTGATACACTCCAAAGTAAGGCAGATACCAGCACTCGTCATGTTCAAGAAGAGGTGGAGCTGGCTCAGAGTGATCATTGTCAAAGATCCTTTTCATAAATGCAATGAAATGTTCCTTCATTTCAGGCCTGTTCTTTTTTTTTTTTTTTTTTTTTTTTTTTTTTTTTTTTAATCATTTACTACTGCATTAGGGAGAGGTTGTTCTTTAGTGTTCACTGAAGTGAGTTGAATCTGATAAAGCTTGTTCACGATTATTTAGAAGTATGACTCTTGTAGCACGAAGAGGTAATGGTGCAACACAGCTGTTAGATTAATCTTTGTAGAATTCACTGTCCATTATTGCGATGAACTCTATCTTCAATTGACAAGGCTATTCTGTTGTCATCACGTGTAGTACAAAACACTGTTACCTAAGTTATCATCACAGGGCATGGGAGTAACATCAGATACCTGGATGATGTCAAGAGGTTTCTCCCTTACTTCATAATGATGAAGGCATTGTCTGAAGTGAGATGCATGCCCATTTCTTAGCACATGGGTCTTGAAGGAGTTGATCCAGATGGCATTCGCAGTCTGTGCAAGCATAAATCGTCCACTATTACCCAGCCTAGATCAAGTCTTTGTGTGTATGGAGCGTCGTCAGATCCATTGCACTGCTGGCGCACCTTATGTACTCTGAGAATGTCTCTTCCCAGCAAGACTAGTATTTCAGCATCCATGTCCATTGGAGAAATATCAGCAACCAGGTGCCTTAAGTGGGGATGGTGATATGCAGCTTCTGGAGTAGGAATTTCTTCCCTGTTGTCTGGTATTTGGTCACACTCAACTAATGTTGGCAAGGGTATGCCTTTCTTTGCCTTGATATGGGAGACCATGAACCCATGTCCCTTTATGTCAAAGATCTCAAAGAATTTAGGCTTAACCAGGGATCTGTTGCTCTGCTCATCTATTATGGCATACATCCTGGTAGCTTTCTCAGGTTGATCCTTTGGATATATTTTGACTAGACATACCTTGGCACAGCATTTGTGGCTTGGTCCTTCTCCGCAGGCCTCGGTACATGAAGAAGAGATGTTTGTAATGGCTGGAGCATGGCTTTGTTGCTCCCCGCCATGATTTGATGCAGAGTTCAATGCAGATAGCTGCTGTGCATTGTCTGGAAGTGGAGCATGATACATAGCTGTAACGTGTTTGCCGCTACTGCATTCTGTGCAACTTTACAGCTTTTAGCAAAATGGTCATAGGAAGCACAGCACCTATAGCATATTCCATGTTTCTGGAGAATCTCCCTGCATTTTTGGACAGTCTTTGCCCTAAGCCCACGACATTTCTTTAGAGGGTGAGGTTTTTTTGTGAATAGGGCACTGATGATTTGGATCTTTGTCTCTATCACCCGAATCACTCTGGTGAGCGGGGCAGGATACGGGAGATGAGATGTCCCTCTTTTTAGCAGATACTGTTCTATATAAGTCTCTATGTTTAGCTGCTTTGTTATCATACATTGATGATGATGATGCAGGCAAGCTAGACTCACTGAATCTGGGATCATTTCTCGTCCAGGCTTGTTCACTGATGAACCTGCAAAAATATGAGAACGGAGGAAAGGATATGTTATAGTCTCTTTTATATCTTGAGCCCTGTTGTGCCCATTTCTCCTGCAGGTTGTATGGCAGTTTAGACACCACTGGATGCACACCATGGGCGGTGTCCAGGTAGCTTAGCCCAGGTAGACGAGGGTCTGCCTTTGCCAACTATAGCTCCAAAGGAGGTCACTTAGTTCTTGAAGCTTGCAGTGATCTTTGTTTCCCATTTTTGGAAAGTTTTGCAGTCTTTTGAATAGAGCACTTTCTATGGCTTCAGAGCTACCAAATTTTTGTTCAAGTCTTGCCCATGCAGCAGCAAGACCTGCATCTGGGTAGTCAACATGCACTGCTCTCAGTCTTTTAATACTATCTGCAGATTCTGGCCCCAGCCACTTTATAAACAAATCAAGTTCTTCCTTGGCAGTAAGGTTGAGATCAGCAATAGAAGCCTTGAAGGTTGATCTCCAAGCTCTGTAGTTCTCTGGACAGTCATCGAACCTTGAGAGGCTAATGTTAATGAGCTCACTGCAAATCATATATCTGGCGAAGTCAGACAGGTCTGATTTCTCACTCTTCGGTACCAAAGTAGCTTGTGGGACCCCTTGGGTGTGAAAGTTCTCTGGTGAGTGAGGGTGAGGTTTACCAGAATAAAATGATGTTGCAAGAGCATCTAGCTTAGTCTCTAAGGCTTCTGTTGGCTGTTGCTTGAACTGTGGCTTGTCACTGGAAGTTACCTTGTCATTGGCAGGAGGTGATGTGGTTTGCTGTGTGAATACGCATGCTTTGTGGACTTGAAGAGGCTCAGGCTTGTGTGTGTTAGAGGTCTCTGTGTTAAGAGTTTGAACAGTAATGTTAGTAGGTGGTACAGGTGATGATTCTGTATCATTGCAAACACTCTGCATTATCACATATTCACTGGTGCGTTCAATTGGATCTTCCACTTCTGCTGGAATAGAACAGTCCAAGTTAGGACTTCCTCCCATTGCTTGTTCAAGGACCTTTATCCTTGCTAAGGCAGCTGCTCCCTCCCTTTCCATTTGCAGAATCTTTATTTGGGATTCCACCTTTGCTTGGTGAGCCTTGTTCTGAGCTTCTGTCTCTGCTTGAAGAGTCTTGCTCTGAGCTTCCATTTCAGCCTGACGAGCTTTGCTCTGGGCTTCCATTTCAGCTTGGGAAGCTTTGCTCTGAGCTTCCATTTCAGCTTCTTTTCTGGCAAATGAACTTTGCACTTTATTTGCTTCTAGACTTGCCTCTATTAGTTTGTCACTTAATGTTGAGCTTCAAGAGCGAGAAGATCTAGAAGAATGTGTTGTAAGCTTTGTAGATGTGAATTTCTGAGATCTGGTCTCCTGCAGTTTAGCAATGTGGAGTTCTGCCTTATCCTTGGCATCTTGCACTAAGAGATCTCTTTGTTGGTTTAGTTCATCAGTTTTAGCCAGTTCTGCTAAAGAGCCCTCTATATTAGAGTCCTTTAAAAAAGCTGTGTATTTTGCAGACAACCGCTGGTAGCGCTCATACTCTGCAGATAGGCGGTCTGTAGAATTTCTTAATTCAGCTTGCTGATTGCAGCGTAGCAAGACTGACATGCAGTCTTACACTTTGCTCTGCGATATCTACAGAATCTGCTCCCTGTGTATCTGTGTGGTCATAGGCATGATGTATCTGTGTAGATGCAGCGATAAAATAATGTTCGGAAGCTTGTCTAGACATTTTTTCAAGTTTTACAAAAAATTCTTACTGTCTCTTTAAGAAGACGAACAGCAGCTTAGACAGGTGGGATAACACAGTCCAATGCAGGGAAACAGTTTTTAACATTCACATGTGAAGTGCAGTAAGCTTGTGTGACCATGTGCTTCAAAGGATGGCGGATGGCACTGAGCTTGATTGCAGATTAAACATACACATCTACGCAGCAGGAATTCTACCACATGTTTTGACTACATATCTACACAGCAGGCTTTAGGAATTCCACCATGTTTTGACTACATATCTACACAGCAGGCTTTAGGAATTCCACCATGTTTTGACTATTCTGACTCCAACTGTTATAATAGTGACTTATCCCTTGCTGAGACCTCTATGTCTGGCCTGTATAAGCAGATATAATCACTGCGGACAGTCTTTATCAGATAGCTTGAACTCACCAGCACCGATTCTTCCATATGCGCCTATTTATTGGAAATAGCAGGTACAGCATACAACAAATGTGGCAGATGGTTGAAAGATGGTAACTGCAGGTCAAAACATGGTAATGTGTCCTAGGATGCGAGTAGATTTTGTGAGGCCTACAGATGTGTAGCCATATTCTTCCTCATGAGACAGAGAGAGGACACAGGAAGAGGAAGTACATCACAGAGTGAACTTGGAAGAGGAAATTAGCTAAGCAGATGGGAGGGAACACAGATGATAACAGTATGGAAAGGTGCAATATCAAAAACACACAAGATGGCAGTGTAATAACCAACTATAGAAACATTACTATAGCTATACATAAAATTACGTTTACATGAAAGTGTAACAGCACACCCACTACTAAGAAGCAAATAATTCCAAATCCCACTTACTCCAGTGATGCCAATGATGTGGCATACTTATTCCAACAGACACCAAGGCTTACTGTAGGTATTCTTAATCACACTTACCACCAATGCTGGTCCATTCTACCCCTCACTGACGACCAATGTAAAAGGCACTTGTATCACTGACCACCAGTGTAAAGCCAGCCATAGATGGAGCGTTTTTGTTGCAGGAAAGAAAATCGCTTGATTCCCTCATCAACACAGTCAGTGTTGAAGGGGGAATCCCTCCCATAGAGTCATTGTGTTCTCCCAGTTGGGGGGGGGGCAGGCCATCCCCGCCAAGAGAATACTGCAATTATTGCTAGTGGCTACAATAGTTGCTAGCAATAATCGCATGTAAAATCTGACATGCTGGTTTTACCCAAGTTGATTGATCAATCAACTTGGGTAGGTTGAGCCTGGCAATACATGGTTTGAATGTGCAGAGATTTCAATAATTTATGACCGGCTTAAAGGGGACTTGTTTCTTCTACTGACCATCAATATAAGGGACAGCACATTATTTAAGCCGGCCATAGACACCCTCCCCCCCCCCGCCGGGAGAACACAATGGCTCAGTGGGAGGGATTCCCCTTTCAACACTGCCTTGGTTGCAGGAAAGAAATTTGCTCCGTCTATGGCCAGCCCAACTCCTGAACTTTGTACTTTGTAACTTGCGATGTATGTTACATTCTTCAAATTGCTGCACCATAAACACAATGTTGCACTTTGTATACTCCTGTCCACTGCACTTTGTATGCAATTTTGTCCACAATACCGTATATTCCTGACTGCTCCACTCAGTAGGATGTTCTATAAATTACAAACTCCTGAGCAAAGTGTTCAGTATCTTTACAATTGCTAATCATCACTAATTATTTATAATTATTTATATATTTATGAAGATCTTCTTTAAGGTAGGCTCCCACATGCGCGGGAGTGACACCATCAGCCAGTCACAGAGCCGGAGCCCGCAAACCCAGAAACAAGACGGATGAAAATGGAAACGGTTGCAGTGCTGACATTGTGGCACTGGCACAGCTTCGTTTTAAGGTAAGTTTCACATACTAGCACATTATGACTTGTGTGGGTCTTTGGGTTCCCCTTAAAATCCATACCAGACCCAAAGGGGGACCCCCGCGTTTTCTTTTTTTACATTTTTCTATTGCCAGCAATGGTATTGTATTGCAAATTAAATGTCATTTCATTAATTTTTTGTTTCTTTAGAAATGTCAGTTTTACTGCAGTAGGTTCTATAAATGGTACAGATGCACCTCTTTACAAGCAGACTAAGGTGACCTCCCAGACACTATATTTAAAGGAATTTTTCATATTTATTGTTGAGCTTTAGGCATTAAAATCACTGTTCCTGCAAAAACAATCATTTAAAAAAATTAATTAGCATTGATACATGTCCCCCTGGGCAATACACGGACCCCCTATACCCCTTTTATGGCCAATTACTTGCATATAAGCCTTCAAAATGGGAACTTTTGGTTTTTTAAATTCGGGTCCTATAGACTTTAATAGGGTTTGCCGTTTGGGTCAGAACTTGGCACAGTTTTCAGAGAATCATAACTTTGAAAGAAAAAGGAAGACGGTAAGTGTACACATTGCACTTACCTACAGATCTCCTTTCCAAACATATTTTCTAGAGCTATCCTAGAGCATCATGGAAATTAACACTGCAAATAATATTTGTATGTTCTGTATTGTTTGAATTGAAGTTCAATTTGCTTACCTAAGCAAAAATTGGTGCTACAGTGTATGGTTTTAACATCAAGCTTACTAATGGGAGGCTCTTGAGTTGATCCAAGGATGGGAAATACATCATTGTTGAAACCTTTCATTTTTGGTGAAATCCTAAGATAAAAATACAAAAATAGAAAATGTATCGCTCAGGAGCTGTTAAGTATTTTGGGTTCCCCTTTCACTTCTGAGCCCTGGCTGGAGCACAACCCCTGCTGACACCACCGTAATACCTTGGCCAGATATCATCCTGGTTTTAACACAAACACAATAATCACACAGCATTTGATAAACAGCAAATCAGTCCGTAAATTCAGATTAGCCATAATATAAACACAAAAAAATCACACAAGAGTGCACAAAAGAGAACCACACAAGAGTGATAAACAGTAGAGTGCAGAATGGTGCCACCATCCTGCAAGACCGAGAGTTAGGCATTAGCTCTCACACTGAGAAGTATTCCCCAAGTGAACAAAGGAGCAGAGAACTAGAAATGACAATCTAACTCATTTGCAGGCTCCCAGTGACTAGTGGTAGAGTCAAACTCAACAATATTTCTGGGAATACCATGTCTCATAGAGAATCAGTCATTAGACATGAACAGAACTTCTTCTGCCGGCTTGCTAAGTTTCTTATTTTGGTGAACAATAATGATGTTGTCTTTTTGGAAGAGAATTAAATTTCCCAGTGATATAGTGCAACAGCAAGTTCCCCTTTAAAATATGGCAGCAAACTGAAGAGATCACTTTAATGACATTAAATTATTGCAGAGGTTGCACAAGTTGGGAAGGAGTGGGAATGGAATTTAACTTATCCAGTCCCTTTAAATAGAGAACTGGGTCAGTGAAGCTAGTTTCTTCTTTAAGCAAGGTAGGTCTGAAGTGGAATGCATGTGAAGTACTCCTTGAAGTTAAGTAACTGGCAACACTTGAACATTTGGTTTGTTGTGAGTTAAGAACATTCTCTCACCCAATCTGTCAATGAAGCAGCCAATGCAATGACTTCGCAGTTGGGGGTCCCATCCTGTCCTGGATGTGGTACAGATGGGAATAATTTGGGCCATCTGCCTGCAGGATCCTCTCTCTTGCCTCTTAGGGTGATCAGCAATCCAGGCTCTCTCTCCCTCGGCTCTCTGGTATAGCTTGGTCCAGCCTGTATCCTCCTGGAATCACACTGCTATCTCCCTCATGTCCTCACTCTCTCACAGTCTCTTCTCTCCTCTCTCATTCCCAGGCTTTTCCTCTTTAACGGTCCCCACCCCTTCCCCAGTTCTCTGGCAAATGTAGTTCAGTTCAGCTGATCTGAATGGAAGAATTCTTCTTACAGCACACCAGTTCCAGCATTCCTGTAAAGCTATGTGATAAGTGAGTTGCGGAGCACTGCCATCTTGTGGCCAAATACAATTCTGTGTAACAGTAACAATGCACAATGTTACAAAAGAAATGTAAAAGCAATCATTTTTTAAAGGGAACCCAGGCTAGTGTTTTTTTAGGTTTGATGAGTTATATAATAAGTGTGGTGTTGTGCATGTGCAACAAGTTGTGGACAGGCATGGGCTAATTGAGAAGTCTGCAATCTGAAGCCTGTAGCACATACGGTTCTTTATTGCAAGAGTATGGTTACCTTTTACAAAAATGATTTTACAGGGATGTGATTCAGATTCACTGCATGCATATCTTGTGTGTTCAAATTTTGTGGACCCAAGAAACAATGCAGGAATTCACTCACCATGATAATCATAATGCACTGCTTGACCTCTGAACTTAGGTCAGCTGGCTTATGAAGTTCAATTATGGGGCTTTTCGATAAGCCTGCACCCTTATTATAAAAGGGCGAGGTCACAGGAGCCATATTGACAATATTCTTTAGCTGTGATAGGGAAAACATTAGATTAGTGTAGGCCTTGTAAGCACTGGCAGGGCTGTTAAAGTAGATGTAAACACTGATTGAATGTCATATAGGTAGAATAATGCTGTGTATCCTGGAGAACTGGGGTGTGGGGGTGGGAAGCGTTTTTTCATTTTTTCATCCTTTATTACATCCTAATGTTGCCGATGTTTTGCAGCCTCTTTACCTTGTCCCTGTCCATATGCACCACAGTGTTAACAGGCTGTGTGTTTTTTCACACATTTTCTAACTTTTTCTTGCTGCAATTTTTTTTTCACAAGCCTTTTTTTTTATTGATAACAACAATGAAATATGCCTGGACAATGTTCATCAGCAAAGCAGCTTTCCTTTGGGAGAGCATGTGACAGTGTGATATACAGGCAGGAGATTATGGGAGACAGGGGCAGAATGTTGCCAACCCATAACTCTAAGTTACCTAACAAGGACCTTTTTTCTCACTGAATTTAAACAGAAATGGAACTCCAAAGCCTTGTTCACATGGTGTGATTAAATGCATACCCTGTATGGGGTCGTGTGTCGTCAGACATGCACAAGTGTTGCATGCATCCCTATGCCAGCTGCCCCATTGTTTTCTATTGAGAAATGCAGCTGCTGTGTCCCAATATGACATCTGGGTGCATGTGGGTCCCCAAACTCACTCTGTATACCTTTGGGGAAACACATCTGCATGCAAACGATTGGCATATTGGGGCACAGCAGCTGTATGTCCCAAAATACAACAATGGGACTGCCGGCACAGGGATGCACGTAACACCTGTACATCCCTGTGTCTGCAAAACAGGGCCCTGCATGGGGCACATATGTCATCACCTTGTATGAATAACGCCTTAAAGATGTAAAAGATGTTGCACAAAAAAAGGCAAAAATAATAGCTTTACCAGAAGTAGAGAACCTCTAATTATATAGTATATCGTACAGTTGTAGTAAAACATAGGAATTTGGAAAAAACTTATAAATAAGGATTATTATGAATAGTATGAACATTAACAGCCATGCACCTATAGAGGAATATGGGGAAGAAGTATAGTATGATTATTACAACCAGTTGGAAGCTGTGTATTCAGGAATGCCATCTTACAGTATGATATTAAAATAGTGATTGGGGGCTGGAGAGTAAGGAAAAGAGGAAGAGCACAGACCAACAAAAAATAAAGAAAACCTGCATGATTAAAGTAGTAATAATAGTCAGATACTGATTTCTCAGTGAAGATGAGATTTGTAATCAGCAGCACGTATTTACCAGGGAAAGATATACATGAAGAGAAATAGCTAAAACAAATTTGATGGATCATGTGATGATAGACAGCAGATAAAAGTCAACAATCCAGGATGTACATAGCTGAAAGAGACCAGATTGCAATTCCAATCACTACATGGCACAAATGCTGACATAAATAGCAGTCATTACATGTACAAAAGGAGAGAGGAGACTAAGATATGATGTAGGGAAAAAAAAAAAAAGATCATATTTGTGGCATTCGAAGGAGGAATAGGGAAGCAATTAAAAAGAAATGGATATCACAGAGTTCAAAATAAATTTTTCTAAAAGTGAAATTTTGCCATTAACCACTTCCTGCGAATCGCCATAAATAAACGGCAGCAGCTTTAAGTGTATGGTATTGGGATATAGCCTGCAGCTGCAGGCTATATCCCCGTACAGTTTTTTAGAGCGGGAAGTCGGCTATTCGGCGATAACGGCCGATCCGGCTCGGGAGCCGCTCGTTCGTTATCCCCGGCGCTCTTCTCTGGCCTCCTGTCCCACCGGGAGACCGGAGCTCTCACCTGGCGCATCTGGCGGCTAGAAGGAGACCTGAAGGAAGTCGGAATCAGCTCCGATCGGCTCTCCTTCGTCGAATTCCGGAAGCGATGTCACTTCCGGTATACCAATGGTTTTAAAAAAATGACAGTATTCGGAATCACCGTTTTTGGCGATCTGAATACTGTGAAGTGTAAAGGAGGGATGGGAGACCCATCTCTCCATAAAGAGTACCTGTCACCGCCTATTACTATTACAAGGGATGTTTACATTCCTTGTGATAGCAATAAAAGTGATCTGTTTTTTTTTTTTTTTTAAAGGAACAGTGTTAAAAAAATAAATAAATAAATATATATATATATTTTTTTAAAGCGCCATACGTAAGTCGCGCCTGCATATGAGAACAGTATTCAAACCACACATGTGAGGTATCGCCATGATTGCCAGAGTGTGAGCAATAATTCTAGCAAAAGACCTCCTCTGCACCTCTAACCTAGTAACCGTTAAAATTTTTAAAGCATGGCCTATGGAGATTTTTAAGTACCGGAGTTTGTCACCAATTTTCAACATAACGTAACATGTATGGTATCTATTTACTCGGCATAACATCCTTTTCACAATATACAAAAAAAATTGGCTAACTTCACTGTTGTCTTATTTTTTAACTCAAAAAAGTGAAATTTTTCAAAAAAAATTGCGCTTGGAAGACCGCTGCGCAAATACCATGTGACAAAAAGTATTGCAACAATCGCCATTGTATTCTCTAGGGTGTTTGAAAAAAAAAAGATATACTGTTCTAAGTAATTTTCTAGCAAAAAAAATAGTTTTTAACTTGTAACTAGTGTTGAGCGAACCCATACTGTAACGTTCGGGTCCGTACCGAACTTTCGGGTGTCCGTGGCAAGGACCCGGACCCGGACATTTCAAAAATCGTTCGGGTTTGGTCCGGGGTTCTGCTATTTTACTCCACGTGTTGAGAAGCTGCAGGGCAGCCAATCATCAAGCGTTTCACTGGTTTGCTGTCATACCCAAGCGAGTTGTGATCAATGTTCAATTTTTGATAAAAAAAACGATCTTTTAATGAATCTTGTCATATAGAAAAAAAAAAGTTTGTGGGATCTCTTATGTTACCGCTAACAACGTTATGAAAAACAGTGTACCATAAACGCGTCGCCAGAAGGTTCGCGTTAAAAAAAACTTTTTAAAGTGAAAAAACTCAATTTTTTATTCTGTTGTCACTTCAAT
>BLSH010258397.1:110022-120487 GCA_018402905.1 Glandirana rugosa | reverse complement strand
AAATATAAATAAAGATTATTATGAATAGTATGAACATTAACAGACATGCACCTATAGAGGAATATGGGGAAGAAGTATAGTATGATTATTACAACCAGTTGGAAGCTGTGTATTCAGGAATGCCATCTTACAGTATGATATTAAAGTAGTGATTGGGAGCTGGAGAGTAAGGAAAAGAGGAAGAGCACAGACCAACAAAAAATAAAGAAAACCTGCATGATTAAAATAGTAATAATAGTCAGATACTGATTTCACAGTGAAGATGAGGTTTGTAATCAGCAGCACATATTTACCAGGGAAAGATATACATGAAGAGAAATAGCTAAAACAAATTTGATGGATCATGTGATGATAGACAGCAGATAAAAGTCAACAATCCAGGATGTACATAGCTGAAAGAGACCAGATTGCAATTCTAATCACTACATGGCACAAATGCTGACATAAATAGCAGTCATTACATGTATAAAAGGAGAGAGGAGACTAAGATATGATGTAGGAAAAAAAAAAAAAGATCATATTTGTGGCATTTGAAGAAGGAATAGGGAAGCAATTAAAAAGAAATGGATATCACAGGGTTCAAAATAAATTTTTCTAAAAGTGAAATTTTGCCATTAACCACTTCCTGCGAATCGCCATAAATAAACGGCAACAGCTTTAAGTGTATGGTATTGGGATATAGCCTGCAGCTGCAGGCTATATCCCGGTACAGTTTTTTAGAGCGGGCGGTCGGCTATCCGGCGATAATGGCCGATCCGGCTCGGGAGCCGCTCGTTCGTTATCCCCGGCGCTCTTCTCCGGCCTCCTGTCCCACCGGGAGACCGGAGCTCTCACCTGGTGCATTCGGCGGCTAGAAGGAGACCTGAAGGACCTTTGTCGAACTCCGGAAGCGATGTCACTTCCGGTATACTCGGCGGCCAATGGTGACGGTTTTAAAAAAGTTACAGTATTCAGAATTGCCTTTTTTGGCGATCTGAATGCTGTGAAGTGCAAAGGAGGGATGGGGGGTCTTTTAGACCCCCCAGCTCTCCATAAAGAGTACCTGTCACCGCCTATTACTATCACAAGGGATGTTTATATTCCTTGTGATAGCAATAAAAGTGATCTGTTTTTTTTTTTGTTTTTTAAAGGAACAGTGTTAAATAAATAAATAAATAAATATATATATATATATATATATATAGTTTTTTAAAGGGCCATACGTAAGTCGCGCCCGCATATGAAAACAGTATTCAAATCACACATGTGAGGTATCACCACGATCGCCAGAGTGTGAGAAATAATTCTAGCAAAAGACCTCCTCTGCACCTCTAACCTAGTAACCGTTAACATTTTTAAAGCATGGCCTATGGAGATTTTTAAGTACCGGAGTTTGTCGCCAATTTTCAACCGTAACATGTATGGTATCTATTTACTTGGCATAACATCCTTTTCACAATATACAAAAAAAAAATTGGCTAACTTCACTGTTGTCTTATTTTTTAACTCAAAAAAGTGAAATTTTTCCAAAAAAAATGCGCTTGGAAAACCGCTGCGCAAATACCATGTGACAAAAAGTATTGCAACAATCGCCATTTTATTCTCTAGGGTGTTTGAAAAAAAAATATAATGTTTGGGGGTTTTAAGTAATTTTCTAGCAAAAAAAAACAGTTTTTAACTTGTAACCAACAAATGTAAAAAAGGGCTCTGATGGGTAAGTGGTTAAATATATCAAAATTGCCTCTATTTCCCCATTTAAAATAGCTACTCAATATATCACATACCTAGGAATAAAACTAGGAAGAGAGCATTCATCACTATATTTTTTCAATAACCCACCACTTCTTTCTAAAATTGTATCAGAGTTGGAAGCATGGAGTCTTCCAATCTCACTTTTTTGGGAGGTGTCATCTTTTTAAAATGGTTTCCTTT
This sequence comes from Glandirana rugosa, assembly GCA_018402905.1. Classification (NCBI taxonomy): domain Eukaryota; kingdom Metazoa; phylum Chordata; class Amphibia; order Anura; family Ranidae; genus Glandirana; species Glandirana rugosa. The sequence goes on along the minus strand of BLSH010258397.1, from coordinate 118,576 downwards.
GCTAAACTTTTAGATCCAATTCAGACCATGCCACTTTTACTTAAACATACAGACATGAAAACAATAACTAAAGCCATAGCATTCATCTTATGGCCCAAAACTCTACCTGATAAGCTACAAAACAATGTATGTTTATTGGACACCCTTGTTGCATGGCATAGAATTAGGAGATCTCTTAAATTGCCATCGATAATCTCTAAATATCTTCCTTTGCATGGAAACCCAAAAATGGTCAATGCAACCAATGCTGAAGTTTAAAATGTATGGAGAGCAAAGCTAATGCAAACAGTGATGTCCATTTACCATCAAGAACCATCAAAACTAAAATCTTTTAGAGAGTTTTCAACAGAATTTCAACTACCAGAAGACCATAAATACTATTACAACCAACTAACTAAAAAGATCAAGTCTTAGGCTTCATACACACAAGCGTTTTGTACAGCCACGTTTTTGAGTGTTTTAAGCTGTAACTAGAACGCGGGACCAGCGCGTTCCGAAGCTGCAGCATCATGGCATTTTTGACGCTGAGCCAGCAAAATGCTCAATAATGTGGTTTAACGTTGTATACACAGCATTAAGCCTCGTCAGGTGTTCTATTGAAAATCAATAGTTCCCTATGGGAGCCCATTAATTTGAATAGAAGTCGCACCAGAATTTGGATCATGATGATCCGACTTGCAGCGCGACTTGCGTGCTGAGGATCTTGAAGAGGAACCCCCGCAAAAATTTGCGTGCGGTTCCCCCCCTAAGAGGTACCAGGCCCTTCAATCTGGCATGGCTTTTAAGAGGAACCCCCACGGCAAAAAAACAATGTAGCCCCCCCCCAATCCATACTAGACCCTTATCCGAGCATGCAGCCTGGCAGGCCAGGAAAGGGGGTGGAGACGAGCGAGTGCCCCCCCCCAGACCATATCAGGCCGCATGCCCTCAACATGGGGAGTATGGGTGCTTTGGGGCAGGGGGGCTCTGTGCCCACCCCAAAGCACCTTGTCCCCATGTTGACGGGGACAAGAGCCTCTTCCTGACAACCCTGGCCGTTGGTTTTCGGGGTCTGCGGGTGGGGGCTTATCGGAATCTGGAAGCCCCCTTTAACCCTTATTCTGGGGCGGGGCATCACAGCCCCGCCCCAGGATGTGACGTCTTAAGGGTGGGGCTCAGGATGACATCAGCGGATGGCCCAGTCCCATGCCAATATAAGGCAACTGCGCAACGTGGACCCGGCATTCGAGTGGGAGAGAGTGACAAGTCAACATCTCCAGAAGAGAAGAGAAGAGGGAGAAGCCAGCCGAGGAGACAGAAGACAAAAACTCCGCAGAAGACCCCCCAGAAGACCCCGCAAAAGAGCTGAAGAAAGAAGACGAGGGGAGAAGACGCCGGAGCTGATTTAATAAAATGAAAGTTATTGGAATAAACGCGCCACAGTAATTTGTGTTATTATGAAACTGCTGCTGTAACCTATGTGCAAAAGTGCAGTGTAGGGATACTTAAAGAATTGGGAACAGGGAAAAGGATCCTGTTAATAACAGCACTTGCCCAATGCAAATATTCACCCTATAAAGTGTATACTAAGTAACCTTATGATGCTTTACATACATTTATGTGGATTTTTGATTGTCAATAGTATAATGTATTAACCATATTTTTTTTTTTTCAACAGTTTTCTTAGTGTGTAAATCAAGTGCAAAATAATTGTGCATATATCATTGATAAAAATTATATAAAAAATATTGATATATAAACAAAGTGAAATATAATAAATAACAGTCTCTTGATGTAAAGTGCTAGTGCAATCCAGTGCAAAAAATGGTGACTTCTTGATAATTTTCTTATTTCATTCATCCGACATAGTGTTCATCCTTTACTTCATAAGGTTACTTAGCATACACTTTATAGGGTGAATATTTGCATTGGGCAAGCGCTGTTATTAACAGGATCCTTTTCCCTGTTCCCAATTCTTTAAATGATTTAATAAAGTATTTTAAAAAGCTGTGTAGTGTGTTTTTTGTACACTTTTTTTTCAGGTGAATGGGTAGGGGAACATTGTACCCCATACTCATTCACATAGGGTGGGGGGCCGCATCTGGAGGGCCCCCTTGTTAAAGGGGCTTCCAGATTCCGATAAGCCCCCACCCACAGACCCCGACAACCAACGGCCAGGGTTGTCGGGAAGAGGCTCTTGTCCCCATCAACATGGGCACAAGGTGCTTTGGGGTGGGGGGCACAGAGCCCCCCCTGCCCCAAAGCACCCATGCTCCCCATGTTGAGGGCATGCGGCCTGGTATTGTCCAGGGGGGACGCTCGCTCGTCCCCACCCCCTTTCCTGGACTGCCAGGCTGCGTGCTCGGATAAGGGTCTGGTATAGATTCTGGGGGGGGGACCCTACGCCGTTTTTTTGGCATGGAGGTTCCTCTTAAAATCCATGCCAGATCGAAGGGCCTGGTACCTCTTGGGGGGGGGGGGCGCATGCAAATTTTTGCGGGGGTTCCCCTTAAAGATCCTCAGCACGCAAGTCACGCCGCAAGTCGGATCATCATGATCCGACTTCTGGTACGACTTCAATTCAAATCAATGTGCTCCCATAGGGAACCAATGATTTTGGATAGAGGCAGAGAAACGCCACAGAAAGCTAGCGCGGAAAAACGTGCACTGATGTCAATGCATAATGCTGATAAAATCGCGTTTGACGTTACTGCTCGTTTTTCAATACGCCCGTGTGTATGAGGCCTTATAATTTGAAAAAATACCCTTTTTAGCAATCTCTAATAGACCATGCAATACAATGTCAAAAATATTCAATATCTGACCTTTATTCTCCATTAAACCATCAATTAACTGCATCACAGAGACACTCGCTATTAAAAGGATGGACTAAGGAATTTCCAGACGAGGCATTCAATGATAAACTTCTTGGAGGGTATCAAAAATGTGCAGTTTAATAACTGGCAAAAATTGGAGGGAAACACAATTCAAGCTAGTATATCAAGCTTTCACGCCCTTCTTGATTGATAAATCGGATCCCTCAGCCACAACCTGTTCTTGGTGTGGCAGCATGTGACCCACACAACTTTATAGAATATGGAGCTGTGCCAAGATATCTACCTTCTAGGACCAAATTCTAAACTACATACATATTATATGGAGGATGCAAATCGACAAGGATCCTATGATCTGCCTTTTTGGATGTTTTGGCCCTTCCTCTTAATCAACATCCTTAACACCAGTTACAATACCAGCATGGTCTTCACTATGTTTGTTGATGGCTCACACAAATAGAGCTTTCTTTTGGTGGTATTTAATCACCCCTGGGTTTTTAATTTTTTGCGCTATAAATTAAAAAAAGACTGAACATTTTCAAAAACAATGCATTTTTCTTCGTTTCTGTTATAAAATTTTGCAAATAAGTAATTTCTCTTCATGCATTTTGACCAAAAATGATACTGCTACATTTCTTTGGTAAAAATAACCCAAATCTGAGTTTATTTGGTGTTGGCGGACAGACAGATGTGACGGGGACTGTGACAGATGTGACGGGGACATACAGCTGTTTTGGGGACTGTGACAGATGTGACGGGGACAGACAGATGTTTGGGGACTGTGACAGATGTGACGGGGACATACAGATGTTTTCGGGACTGTGACAGATGTTTTGTGTATGGTGACAGATGTGATTGGGGACATACAGATGTTTTGGGGACTGTTTTATGGAGACACTTATGTGTATGGGGACAGGGGTATCAGTGTGCTTGGTGCACTGTGTGGGGGGCGATCTGTGACAGCTTTCTGCATGAAACCCTCATCATGCAGAGAGCTGTCATATTGCTGCAGATTCTCCCCCCCCCACCCGCACTGAGCTCTCACTGAGCTCGGCGGGGGGAGAGCTGTCACAGAGACGTTCGTCTCTGTTTACAATGTGACGGCTGTGATTGGACACAGCCATCACATGATCGGGAGGGCCAGTCACTGCGCCCGTATCCCGATCTCTGCTCAGTTGGATCCTGTGATCATAATGATCACAGGATCCAGCCGCAGCGTGCCGCGTGCCCGCGCTGCGAGCTTCCGTTCTGCAGGACATGTATACACGTCCTGTCAGAACGGGGAAGCTCCCACCCGGCCGTATATGTACAGTGGCCAGGTGGAAGGTGGTTAAGTATACAAAACGGTTCTTTAACTGATAGCAAAAATATATGGAACATTCATTTTCAAACTTGGAAATATCCCAAGTGATGGCATAATTTCTTTATACTGAATGGTACAGTAAAGCAAATATGAATAATTCTCTAGGCAGACTAAGAATTCTACCAAGTGATTCCTAGTAGCAACAATTTTTCTCCACCAAGTGTCTGCGGAAATTCTAAGATTCTTCAACCTAATGAACCACAATACTATCGACAAACAACTGTTACTATTACTTTATATTATTACTAATATAAAGGATTTTTCTTTATTTTATAATATTTTTGTTTCCTTTCTTTGTTCTTTTTGTTTTTTTTTTTTCTATATTTCATTGTAGATCTTCTATACAGGCTAATTGATGATTGCTTCCGTCTGCCTCTGTACACTCCAGAACCCTGCACCTTGTACATAATGCACTCCAGAACCCTGCACTCTGTATCTAGCACTCTCCAGAACCCTGCTCCCTGTGCATAAGGCATTTCAGAACCCTGCAGTCTGTACCTAGTGCTCTCCTGAGCCCTGCACTATGTATGTAACAAACTCCAGAACCCTACTCTATTTGCATTACACATTCTAGAACCCTGCACTCTGTACGAAGTGCACTCCTGAATCCTGCACTCTGTACATAGCGCACTACTGAACCTTTCACTTTGTACATAGCTCACTCTTGAACCCTGCACTCTATATGTAAGGCATTCCTGAACCATGCAATCTGTACATAGCACACCCCTGAACGTTGCATTCTGTGCTTAATGCACTCCTGAAAACTGCACTCTGTACATAACGCATTCCTGAACCCTGCACTCTGTGTGTAATGCACTTCTGGATCCTTCCTCTTTTTTTTATGATTATGATGGAGTTTGTATGTGTCCATGAGACTCTTGCTTGTGACACAGCAATCAATGCATATTTTATAGGTACTGTACAAGGAGGCCTGGGTTTTGTTTAACCATGTCCCTTAAGCCCCTCCCACTGTTAACAGTTTGGTCACATCCATTTTTGCTGTAGCACCCATAGCGCCTCAAGTGTTCCTCATTATGAAGTTCAAAAGTTGGGAGGTACTGTATGTCAATGTAAGATAGTGAACTGAGCCAAGCAAATGATTCCTTTATGCCTCTGGGCCTGCACATAATCCTTAATACTCCCTAAGCCCAACTTCATAAAAGCCATGGTTTCCATGCCTTACATTTTTGCACTGTATGTGTATGTGGGAGGAAACAAGGCCCAGGCAGTGTTCAGCACCTGTGCCTGTAATTTTGTGACATCAATCTCTTCCAGGATCAGTATCATATGATGTTACTACACTAATAAGGTCGAACAAGTTTGTAACAGCTTTTTTTTAGTTTAGAATAAATGATTCTATAATATTAAAATCGTTTTTTTTCTTAAAAGACACAAATGATCAACCATTCCTGTGATCACACAGGCATTTGTCAGGGATCACTCCTCTTCCCTGAAGCCACTGTGGAGATTATGTGACCGGAACGGAGCAGCCTCAGAATAGGTAAGTATACATATCTTTCTTTCACAGGGTACTTAGAATAGGACTTATATTGGGGTGGAAGCAGGTTTAAAGTGGTATTATACTGAAAAACAAATATGTAATATATTGCAGCTTACTAATGAACAATATATGCAGTGACAGACGTTTACTGCATAGTAAAACGTCACCTTAGGGACACACAGGAAACAATTTTTTCCAATGTGACCGGTTCACACTGCAACTCAGCTTAGCACTGCACTAAAATGCAGACATGCTGCATTTTATCACAGCACTCAGGCCCGAATCGCACTGCAATGTCAGGCAGCACAACGCACTGAGCCTCCCAACATTGCAGTGTATGAAGTTTACATTTTGTACACATTATATAAAGCTTATTTAAAAAAAAAATAAAAAGGGGGGTGCAGTGCACTGAATCATGCACCACACTGCCCCTTAGCCAGCCGGCAAGTAAAAGTGGCCAGAACGCTGGATCGCTCCGGCTGCTTTGCAATTTGACTGTGGGCCAGTGTGAATTGGCCCTTAGGCTTTTCCCCTCTGTTTTCACCTGGGGATCTGGCCAGTAACACACTCCTTGTATTAGAGTGCCCCCACTCTGCATGAAAGAGCACAAGAGGCACAGTAGACAGCGGCATTGTCAGTTTGGGGGAAAGGGGGTGTTAGATGTACTAACAGATTACACAAGACTGGACTATCCCAAGGTACCAACTGTGGAAGCTGTGTTTGGTGTTCAGTCCATAAAGGATACGGATTCCCAAGTGGCACTACATCATTCTGATAGATGCTATAGGACTTTTGGAATTCATGGTTTGATTTCAGTTTGGATTTGGACATATATACAGTTGTGCTCATAAGTTTACAAACCCTGGCAGAATTTTTAATTTCTTGGCCATTTTTCAGAGAATATGAGAACACAAAAACATTTCTTTCTCTCATGGTTAGTGTTTGGCTGAAGCCATTTATTATCAATCAACTGTGTTTCCTCTTTTTAAATTATAATGACAACAGAAACTACTCAAATGACCCTGATCAAAAGTTTACATATCCCAGTTCTTAATAGCATGTATTGCCCCCTTTAACATCAATGACAACTTGAAGTTGTTTGTGGTATTTGTGGATGAGGTTTTTTTATCCTATCAGATGGTAAATCTGCTCATTCCTCTTGGCAAAAAGCCTCCAGTTCCTGAAAATTATTGGGCTGTCTTGCATGAACTGCACGTTTGAGATCACCCCAGAGTGGCTCAATGATATTGAGGTCAGGAGACTGAGATGGTCACTCCAGAACCTTCATCTTATTCTGCTGTAGCCAATGACAGGTCGACTTGGCCTTGTGTTTTGGATCATTGTCATGTTGGAATGTCCAAGTACGCTTCCTGGCTGATGAATGCAAATGTTCCAACAGTATTTTTTGATAACATATTGCATTCATCTTGTCATCAATTTTGACCAAGTTTCCTTTGCCTTTGTAGCTGACACATCCCCAAAACATCAGCGATCCACCTCCGTTTTTCACAGGCCTTGTTGACTCGTCTCCAAATGTAGCGTTTATGGTTGTGGCCAAAAAGCTCAATTTTCATCTCATCACTCCAAATGACTTTGTGCCAGAAGGTTTGAGGCTTGCCTCTGTGCTGTTTGGCGTATTGTAAGCAGGATACTTTGTGGCATTTGCATAGTAATGGCTTTCTTCAAGTGTCTCCTTATTGTGCATCTTGAAACATGTTTTCAGGGAGTCCTGTATTTTACATGAAGTTATTTGTGGGTTTTTCTTTGTATCCTGAACAATTTTCCTGGCAGCTGTGGCTGAAATTTTAGCTGGTCTACCTGTCTGTGGTTTGGGTTCAATAGAACCCCTAATTTTCCACTTCTTGATTAGAGTTTGAACACTGCTGGTTGGCATTCTCAATTCCTTTGATATCTTTTTATATCCCTTTCCTGTTTTATAGAGTTCAACTACCTTTTCCCACAGATTCTTTGACAATTATTTTGCTTTCCCCATGACTCAGAATCCAGAAATGTCAGTGCAGCATGGGATGAAAGATGCAAGGGTCTGTCAGGAGTCCAGAAAAGCATTGGCCTTTTATACACACACACGAATTACAAGCAAACAGATCACAAGTGAGAATGGTTACCTTTAATGGGCATTAAAACCCCTTTGTGTCAACTTGTGTGCATGCTATCAGGCCAAAATCACCAGGGTATGTAAACTTTTGATCAGGGTCATTTGGGTAGTTTCTGTTGTCATTATGATTTAAGAAGAGTAAACACAGTTGATTGATAATAAATGGCTTCAGCCAAACACTAATCATGAGTGAAAGACATGTTTTTGTGTTATCATTCATATTCTCTGAAAAATGGCCAAGAAATCATAAATTCTGCCAGGGTATGTAAACTTACAACATATATATATATATATATATATATATATATATATATATATATATATATACACATACACACAGTGCTCAGCATAAATGAGTACACACCTTTTGAAAGGTAAGATTTTATATCTCAATGAACACAAGAACAATTTCCCAAATTTTGACAAAACTGAGTTTTATAGAACACTTGTTTAGCTCATTACATGAAAGTAAGGTTACTAATATAACTTAGATTACAAAATCTTCAGTTATACTCCACATTCACCTCATATTGACTTCTAAAACATTAGATTCAATATAATCATTGGAATGAAAGTACATTACTCGATTTGTTCACAAGATATTTTGAGTCAAAACAGTTTTAAACCCTTTAACAAGAACACAAGTAACTCTATATTTTAGAATGGAAAGTTTTCCACACATGAGTAAATACGACTCGTGACACACATACACATATATATATATATATATATATATATATATATATATATATATATATATA
>BLSH010258397.1:93594-106122 GCA_018402905.1 Glandirana rugosa | reverse complement strand
GGGGGGGGGGGGGGGGGGGGCGCAGAGCCCCACCCGCCCAAAAGTACACACCCCACCTCATGAATTGGATCGCATAAGTGTGAACAACCATGCGGACAGATTCTGGTGCCGGCGCAAAAAAGGGCCCTGTGTGAGTTTAGCACGACTGTGATGCAATTTCAGCCATACTATCTGTATGGCTGAAATCACATCACACAGACATCGCATGTGATTTGTACTGCAATGCGGTAGGAATCACATCCGATATCGCACATCGTGCTATTGTGAACCGGGGCTGAGGGCTGGTTCACACTGCAGAGTTGTCCAAGATCGCATGTGATTCACAACGCACTGCAGTGAAAATCACGTGTTCTCTATGCGATGCTATTTCAGCCATACAGCTAGTATGGCTGAAATCTCATCACAGTTGGACCAAACTCACACAGGACCCTTTTTTGGTTCCGCATCAGAATTGGATCGCATGGGAGTTCACACCCATGCGATCCAATTTCTGACGGAGTTTGCTGTGCGATCTGCAAACTGAGTTGGGGGTGTCATTAGCTTGCTATTGATACTCCCAGCAGTTTGCATATGGCAGAGTGAACTGCCTGTGAGTCAGGTGCAATGCATGAACCCTGTTAATCCACTGCAGGTTCCCGCATCGCATCCAACTCACAGACAGTTCACACCGTCATATGTGAACTACTGGGAGTGTCAATAGAAAGCCAATAACACCCCCAAATCAGTTTGCAGATCGCACTGCGAACTACAAAATCAGACCTGAATTGGATCGCATAGGTGTGAACACCCATGTGATCCGATTCTGCTGCAGAACAAAAAAGGGTCTTGTGCGAGTTCGGTCGGGTTGCGATGCAAATTTAGCAATACTATCTGTTTGGCTGAATTTGCATAGCACAGAGATCGCATGTGATTTGCACTGCAGTGCAAATCACATCAGATCTCGGACACCGCAGTAGTGTCAACTGGCCCTAAGGAAGGTAATCCACTTCCCCAAAACGAATTAAAAAGTAAGAGGTTACAAAAGAGAAAAACAACAAACAAGCAAAATCAATTTCATTTTATGTTGCCAGCAGAAACACATGTACATATATACTGGCATTAAAGTATTCTACAGTATATATTGTGCTACATTTAGCAAAACAGTTAGCAGTTGGGTACTAAGGGAACTGCTCATAGGAGCTTACAATCTAAAATTGGGCTAAACCTTACAGTGGACACAGCTTTACTTTCACAGTGTATAACAGCCCACACACTTCATAAAACAACTAATCAACAATGCCCACCAGGCCACATCACATTTTTAGCTGCAAAATTATAGAAATATATTTAACAGTCATTCTAACAAAGCATTACAACATAATATTAAAAAAGACACATATTCAAACAATAACACCCCTCCCACACACAAACATTCTACACACATACATTCATTGGGGAGTATTTTCTCCTAGAAGAATGCATTGTAACACAAACAATACACACCCCAATCTGACAGCATGGTCAAATTAAGCCACTTTTGATGGTGAAAATGCACAATAATTTCAGAAAACATACAGCTCTAGTGAGGCATTTGTAATTATGTACAATATCACTCCTTATCCCACAAAAACCACAGCAAAAAACCTGGCCTCTTGTCAGGCCAAACCAACCCCCCCTACTGAAGTCCTTTATATAAGATAGCACACTGACACACGCCCAATTGAAGTACATGCTCACCAATATCATTCAATCTGTCTCTTCAAATTGATTTCACCTGAGGATCTGCAATGCCTAATACTATTTGTTGTGTTAACCCTTGGCTATGTGCATCAGATTAGCATAACTCCAGGACAAAATTCTAAGTCAGTGGTTCTCAACCCTGTCCTCAAGTACCCCCGACAGGTCATGTTTTCAGGCTTTCCATTATTTTGCATAGGTGATTTGATCAGTTTCACTGCCTTAGTAATTACCACAGCCGTATCATCTAAGGGAAATCCTGAAAGCATGACCTGTTGGGCGCCTTGAGGACTGGAGTTGAGAAACACTGATCGAAGCAACAGTTTTCTAACCAGATGTACCTGTGCAGTGTAAACCCTACAATTTGAAATGTCCAAGTCCCTGGCTGCAATGAGCTTCCAATTTAAAGTCCAAAATAACTTGCTTACATTACAGACTATTTGGACAAGAGACAATTAAAATGCCAGCCTGTCTTTGAATTGTGGTGAGAAACCCACACGGGGGGGACATATAAACTTCAACACAAGCATTAGCATGTGAACCAGCGACCACTGGGGCGATAGGTGGATTTGCTAGCCACTTAGCTAGTCAGCAGTGAGCAGATGTCTTGTCCATCTCTGTGGTGTGAACCAGCCCTAAGTCCATAGCTATGCTCAATGTCACAAGTAATATACAATATATTGCCCTAAGTATTGCAATACCTGCCTTAGCACACACATGAACTATAATGGCAGCCCAGGGATCAGTATAGAGTTAGGCCACCCTTTGCAGCTATAACAGCTTCAACTCTTCTAGGAAGGCTGTTCACAGAGTTTAGGGGTGTGTCTATGGAAATGTTTGACTGTTCTTTTAGAAGCTCATTTGTGAGGTCAGGCAGTGATGTTGGATGAGAAGGTCTAGCTTGCAGTCTCCACTCTAATTCATCCCAAAAGTGTTCTGTTGTGTTGAGGTCAGGGCTCTGTGCTGGCCAGTCAAGTTCCTCCAGGTTCTGTCTGTATCAGCACAGTGGCTCACAAGGTAACACAGCTACCTAACAAAACGTAGTTCCCAGATTTGAATCCCAAAACACACCACTTCATGTAGCGACGTTGTTTGTTCTCACTATATTGGTAAACATAGCTCAGGGCCTTACATAATTTATGTCTAAATGTAATATTTATGTGTAGGAGGTTTCCACCACCATTGCAAATCTTGCCAGATAGCCAAAAGTAATGGGGCGCCTGCCTTTGCACGCACATGAACTTTAATGGCAGCCCAGTCTTAGTCCATAGGGTTCCAATTTGATTTGGCCCACCCTTTACAGCTATAACAGCTTCAACTCTTCTGGGAAGGCTGTCCATAAGATTTAGGAGTGTGTCTATGGGAATGTTTGGCCATTCTTCCAGAAGTGCATTTGTGAGGTTAGGCACTGATGTTGGATGAGAAGGCCTGGCTTGCAGTCTCTGCTCTGATTCAGTCAAAAGGTGTTCTATCTGGTTGAAGTCAGGACTCTGTGCAGGCCAGTCGATTTCCTCTACCCCAACCTCCCTCATCCATGTCTTTATGGTCTTTGCTTTGTGCCCTGGTGCACACTCATGTTGGAACAGGGAGGGGTCATCCCCAGACTGTTCTTACAAAGTTGGGAGCATGAAATTGCCCAAAATGTCTTTTCCCTTCACTGGAACTAAGGGGCCAAGTCCAACCCCTGAAAAACAACCCCACATCATAATCCTCCTCCACCAAATGATTTGGACCAGTGCACAAAGCAAGGTCCATAAAGACATGGCAGGGAAGTTGGGGTGGAGGATCTTGACTGGCCTGCACAGAGTAATGACCTCAACCAGATATAACACATTTGGGCTGAATTAGAGCAGACACGGTGGCTCTGAGCCATGAGTTATGTTTACCAATATAAGGAGAACAAACAATGTCTCTACTTTATGTGGCATGTTTGGGATTCAAACCCAGGAACTAAGTTCTATTAGGCAGCTGTGTTATTTTGTGAGCCACAGAGCTGATACAGATAGAGCCTTCCTACACATATATACTGCATTTCTTTGGAAATATAGGTCATGGAATTACATTAATCAGGAGTTATTCTTTTTAATTTATTCTGTGATATTTGGTGGTTCTTGGTGCTGTCAGTGTAGAATAGTGATGTTACCCTCTGATTTTTGGAAATTACATTTTTATTTCTGATGTTGGTACACATAACACATTTTTTTATCTCAAATTAGGATCACTTGTAAATAATAAAAAAAATGTAAAATTGTGACTCGTTTTACATTTGCAGAAGCAATGGTATTGTTTGTGGTTTGTAAAGACACATGTGTGAGTTTAGGGAAATATTTTTGTGAGATCGACTTCAGCAAGTGAAAGCTACAGAGAAAAAAAATATTTTACCAAAACATGAAAAGATTACACATTCTTGCATTCTTAAAAACAAAATAGATCATGGAGTTGCAACATTTTTGCCAGGACAATTTCTTTGAGAGATAAATACATTTCATCTCAACATGAAAAGGATTTCTTTGCGGCAAATAACAATTGTACCATTAGAATGAATGGCTGAAAATTGCATTGGGCTACATAACTCTCATCTTCACTCAAAAAATAGCTGTGTAAAACAGCTCTCATTTTGATATTTACTATTTTCTCATGGAAGTACTCCATGAGAGTTAAAAACTGAGTTGTGTTTGTGTCTGAGCATGCTCAAGTGTGCTCAGCTGTGCTGAGCACCTAAATGTAAAGAGACGGGGAATTTATTTCTTCTCAGACTTTTTAAGATATTTCAGTGTTTTCACACAGTTTAAAAGCAGATTACCTGTAAACAGTATACCGCATATTTTAGTACAAGGGGATCAGATCATGCTCTAAACATTTGGGCATTATCTGTAACCTGGGAGCAATAGTGAATTTGAGTTTGGGAGTTGTTTGCCACTGGCTCATTGTGAATAGCGTTTTAGCGATATTTACCGCAATTTGCGGTAATTACCATGAATCGCCATAATTTTACCGTGAATCACCGTAATTTTGCCGCTAATTAGCGGCCGGCGCTATAGTAGATTACCCCCCATGTGTTTATTTAGTCCGGGGTTGGCAAGGAAGGGACCTGATCTACCAGTTACCTGTCCACAATAAACAGATTGCCAACCCCTGCTTTAGGGGATCAGGAAGAAATTTTGTTTCCTCAGCTGAAGCTATTAGGAAAATAGGAAAAAGAATGGCGCAACCAAAGGAAACTGAGAAGACTGCTGCTAGGCATCAAAAAAACTCCAACTGCATGTGACTGACAGCTGATATAAAGTCCACACTGTAAAGTCCACATAGGTGCGAGGTCCAGGAATGTCCAAGAACACATCAGTATTAAGTTGATGGAAGGAGCATGCATGCTCCGTAACGTGTAGCCTATCCCATCATATCTGGAAGTGATGTCACATTTGCCCCTCCATTATACTGTGCATTTCACACCGATCCAGGAAGTTCTTGGGGCCTCCAGGACAGCGGGCCCAGTGGCTCTCTGTGCATCCATCCAGCGAGATCGGGATTGATGTTAAGCGGTGTTCCATACCTTTGTGAATATAGGGTTCTATTTTTTTTTTCTATTGGTTGCATGGGATGGACTTATGTCTTTTTTCAACATGGCTAACAATGTAGCTGTGTGATTGCTTCTTTTAGGTAGAGAGTTTAAAACCTTACAATGACTTGGATCTTTGCTTCAAGTGCAGAGGTCTGAAGGCCAAATTCTGCAAGATATGTAAGAAGCCTTCTAACGATTCAATCTGCCAGCATCTTCCCAAAACAAAAATATCAATCTTAGGTGAACTGACCCTTTAATTTTCTTCCTGATGAATTTAGAGGAAAAAAGCTCAGTCATGTATATATGGTGGAAGGGCTTGTATTAATGTATTCAGTGATTGATTCTGTTTTCAGACTCCACATTAGCACGTAGCTCTTAGCAACTTCATTGAATAAACAAATCAATGTGATTTCTAGAGCCCAACACAAATTGATCTTGCACATTTTCCTGAAGCAAAGTAAATATTTCATAATTCATTACCATGAACTATATTGAATAAACTGCTGAAAAATAAATAAGGAAATAAGTCACATCTAATATTTTAACGCCAAAAGAAAAAAATGACATCCAGTTTCAGTATGGTATTACTAGAAAGATTCTGAAAGTCTTAATATCATGCAGCTCTAGCTTAAATAAAATTAGCAGTTCAAATTTGGGCCAACACAGCCCCTCGGATTTTCACAGATATTTTTATTACACTCAAACCCAGGTGGGAAAAGCAGTATTCTCCAAACTGGGGGGGTCGGCAACCCGTCTTTTGTGAAATACCTGTCGATTGTGGGCAGGTGACTGGTAGAGCGCGTCTTTTATGGATTAAGATAAGTCACAGCTGCACCTCGTGAAGTTCCAATGCCATTTATAGAAAGCACCACAAATACATAGCAGGACACCACAGGGACACCCCCCCCCCCCCCCACAGGGCTAAAACTGTGCACTGCCCTACTGTCTGCCCTACTGACACCATCCTCTGCCCTACTGACAATGTCCTCTGCCCTACCAACATCGTCCTCTGCCCTACTGACTGACACCCATCACTGCTCTAATGACTGACATCATCCCTTACCTTACTAACTCCAACCTCTACCCTTCTAACACCCTCCAGTACTCTATTGGCACCGTTCACTGAACTACTGAACAGAGAACTGGTCAGAGGAAGCAAGAGCAAGCAGCTACAACTCTTCTGCTCTCTGCACCTCCTATGTTAATTAGGAAGCTCTTTTTTAATTCCATTACCCCACCCCCCACTCCCCACCGTAAGATAATCAACCTCTCTTCTGCACAGATGGTAATACTCCCCATGTTGTGCTGCACTGCTTCTTGGCAAAATTAGAACAGGTACTTTTTTGTGTGTTGAGGATAAATAGGAGGCCATTTGTTGTGAATTAGCTGACAAAGCACAAAAAACACACCTCATAATGCAACACCCAGCACCTCTCTTTAGAGAGATCTGAGTCTCAAAACTTGCATTGCATACTGTATGTGAGGAGGGGGATCGAAATTTGAGTAAAAATGTATACAGTATCTCACAAAAATGAGTACACCCCTCACATTTTTGTAAATATTTTATATCTTTTCATGTGACAGCGCTAAAATGACGCTTTGCTACAATGTAAAGTAGTGAGTGAACAGCTTGTATAACAGTGTAAATTTGCTGTCCCCTCAAAATAACTCAACATACAGCCATTAATGTCTAAACCGCTGGAAACAAAAGTGAGTACACCCCTAAGTGAAAATGTCCAATTGGGTGTGAATGGGGAGCAGGTGTGTTAAGTTTGGTGTTATCGTTCTCACTCTCTCATACTGGTCAACATGGCACCTCATGACAAAGAACTCTCTGATGATCTGAAAAAAAGAATTGTTGCTCTACATAGATGTCCTAGGCTATAAGAAGATTGCCAAGACCCTGAAACTGAGCTGCAGCATGGTGGTCAAGACCATACAGTGGTTTAACAGGACAGGTTCCACTCAGAACAGGCCTCTCCATGATCGACCAAAGAAGCTGAATGCCTGTATTCAGCATCATATCCAGAGGTTGTCTTTGGGGAAACAGACGTATGCTTGCTGCCAGCATTGCTGCAGAGGTTGAAGGGGTGGGGGGTCAGCCTGTCAGTGCTCAGACCATACGCCGCACACTGCATCAAAATTGGTCCGCAAACAGTTTGCTGAAGACAAGCAGACTAAGGACATGGATTACTGGAACCATGTCCTGTGGTCTGTTGAGACCAAGATAAACTTATTTGGTTCAGATGGTCTCAAGCGTGTATGGCGGCAACCAGATGAGGAGTACAAAGACAAGTGTGTCTTGCCTACAGTCAAGCATGGTGGTGGGAGTGTCATGGTCTGGGGCAGCATGAGTGCTGCCAGCACTGGGGAGCTACAGTTCATTGAGGGAACCATGAATGCCAACATGTACTGTGACATACTGAAGCAGAGCATGACCCCCTCCCTTCGGAGACTGGGCTGCAGGGCAGTATTCCAACATGATAACGACCACAAACACACCTCCAAGACAACCACTGCCTTGCTAAAGTAGCTGCGGGTAAAGGTGATGGACCTGCCAACCATGTGTCCAGACCTAAACCCTATTGAGCATCTGTGAGGCATCCTCAAACAGGAGGTGGAGGTCTCTAACATCCATCAGCTCCGTAATGTCATCATGGAGGAGTGGAAGAGGACTCCAGTGGCAACCTGTGAAGCTCCAGTGAACGCCATGACCAAGAGGGTTAAGACCGTGCAGGAAAATAATGGTGGCCACACAAAATATTGACACTTTGGGCCCAATTTGGACATTTTTACTTAGGGGTGTACTCACTTTTTTTTGCCAGCGGTTTAGACATTAATGGCTGTGTGAGTTATTTTGAGGGGACAGCAAATTTACACTGTTATACAAGCTGTACACTCATTACTAGAGTTGAGCGGACACCTGGATGTTTGGGTTCGGCCGAACTTCGCGAAAAAGTTTGAGTTCGGCCCCGAACTTGACCCAAACTTGAACCCGAACCCCATTGAAGTCAATGGTGACCCAAACTTTTGGGCACTAAAATGGCTCTAAAAGGCTCTAAGAAAGGGCTAGAGAGCTGTAAAAGGAAGCAAAATGGGGGTAAGAGTAGGACAAGTGCCCTGCAAACAAATGTGGATAGGGAAATAACTTAAAATCACATAAAAAAAATAATAAATGGAGGAGGAGGTGGATGTGGAGTAGGAGGTTGAGGACACAGGTCTCGCATGGAGGCCCACTCGTTGGTGGTAAAGTGGCGCTGTTCCGGCAATGTAGATGCACTTTTTAATTTTGTGCAAGAAATGCACAGCAAGGTGCAAATGTACTATGTAGCAATATTTATTATTCTTTTTTTTACACCAGCAATGTAGACGCACTTTTTTTTTTTTTTTTGCATTCTTCAATGGAAGTCATGGTCGAGAATGTTTACTAAACATGAGGCTGGGAGAAGAGCCCCTGCCACCCCGGCTGGGAACATTCTGTGTCCGGGGTGGAGGCTAGTTCTCTTCTTATAAATACCATCATCGTCTTGATTTAAGCCTCGGTAACTATTGAGCATGACATTCAAAGAACAGAGGAATACGACTCTTATAAAAACATACAATCGTACGTTAAAGTGAGCGAGAGTAAATAAAGGAATTAGCAGAAAGGAAGGAAGAGGGGGAAAGGAAGAGAGGTATAGAAACAGAGGCACCTAAGTGTGGTTTATACGTGTTATACTGAAGGAGACTGTCTAACCCGGGGTTAATGAGACCCCTATGTGATTAGCCCAGGGTTCCCAGGTGGCCTCAAACTCTCTGGAAGTGACCGAAAGTATGCTGGAAAGTTTCTCTTGTGACATGATCCATGAGATCTTCCGGACAGCGGCTGAGAAGGGGATCTTTGGTTTTTTCATAGCTTTCGCTATTGTAAGCTTAGCTCCTAATAGGATGAACCGAACCAACTTCTTTTTGTGTTTGGGCAAGTGCATATAGACGCACTTTTTTTATTTTTGTGCAAGAAATGCACCGCTGGCCGCAAATGTCATTTTTAGAATATATATATTTTTTTAAACCAGCAATGTAGACGCACTTTTTATTTTTGTGCAAGAAATGCACCGCTGGCCGCAAATGTAGTGTTTAGTTTTTTGTTTTTTTTTAAACCAGCAATGTAGACGCACTTTTTATTTTTGTGCAAGAAATTCACCGCTGGCCGCAAATGTAGTATTTAGAATTTTTTTTTTTTTAAACTAGCAATGTAGACGCACTTTTTATTTTTGTGCATGAAATGCACCGCTGGCCGCAAATGTAGTATGTAGAATATTTTTTTTTTTAAACCAGCAATGTAGACGCACTTTTTATTTTTGTGCAAGAAATGCACCGCCGGCCACAAATGTAGTATTTAGAATTTTTTTTTTTTAAACCAGCAATGTAGACGCACTTTTTATTTTTGTGCAAGAAATGCACCGCTGGCCACAAATGTAGTATTTAGAATTTTTTTTTTTTCAAACCAGCAATGTAGACACACTTTTTAATTTTATGCAAGAAATGCCCCGCTGGCTGCAAATGCATCCTCTCCCTACACTAGTATGAGATGATGTGACATGCAGCACTACGTGACTCCAGCTTTTATAGAGGCTGGGTCACATGATGCACTGGCCAATCACAGCCATGCCATTAGTAGGCATGGCTGTGATGGCTTCTAAGGGCAAACGAGTGAAACGCTTGTTGATTGGCTGCCCTGCAAAAAAATATCCGAACCCGAACCCAGACTTTTTCTCAAATGTCTGGGTTCGGGTTCGGGACACGGACACCCTAAAGCCCGGTACGAACCCAAACTTTACAGTTCATTCGCTCAACTCTACTCACTACTTTACATTGTAGCAAAGTGTCATTTCTTCAGTGTTGCCACATGAAAAGATATAATAAAAATATTTACAAAAATGTAAGGGGTGTACTCACTTTTGTGAGATACTGTATATTCAGATTTTGGATTTCTTGAGGCACTCTCAAACATAAATACCCATGCTGATGCCTGCTCTTCATTTAATAGGTCAGTTTTTGTAATGTCCTCTGAGCATACCTGTAACTATACCTAAAATGTAAAGCTGTTAACATCTGGGCATACTTTAAATGGAACACTTAATGAATAGTTACATTCAGTGCAAACTGCAAAAAAGGAAAAATCTAAATGTTATAGGCCACAGAGGTTGAAGATCTCAACTTTTATGTAAAAATCAAATTTGACTTCATGACATTAAGCAACCCATTACAATAAATGATAAATCGGGAGTTCCAGATGGCAGGTGGAGGAGGGCCAGTGAAAATTTGCTGGAATAGTTTAAATTTTCTTTCTTACTTTACTGTAATTTTCACTGACAGCTTTACTTTAACAGATCTATGGGTTTTGAAAAAAGCAAACATACTGTACATACTCACCTAGGTGGATGTAGCATTAATTTGATGCTGCATCTGTCCCCTGCTGCCTCTACATCAAGTACTGACTGATCAAAGACTGCTGACTGCTCAGGTCTCGATCTTAAGTAGCAGTCAATCACCGGCTCTCTGCTCTGTGCTTCCAGCGCTTACTGGAGCGCCTGACTGTGGAGGGGGTTGGAGTGGCTATTTATTTCCACATTATGTTTAGCTTACTTCTATTAACTGCCTCCGGACCGCCTACTGCATATAATGTATACTGCGGCAGGGAGGCCTGGCTGCGCGAACTCACGTACCTGTAGGTGATTTCATGCACAAGATCTGGGGCACACGTGCGCGACACACTGGCGACCCGCTT
This sequence comes from Glandirana rugosa, assembly GCA_018402905.1. Classification (NCBI taxonomy): domain Eukaryota; kingdom Metazoa; phylum Chordata; class Amphibia; order Anura; family Ranidae; genus Glandirana; species Glandirana rugosa. The sequence goes on along the minus strand of BLSH010258397.1, from coordinate 95,077 downwards.
CCGCTGTGATTGGACACAACTGGAGCCAATCAGCGGGTCCGGTGGCCGCAATGGCTGCCTGCCACCCACGACCATTCACGGGAGAGGCAGAACAGCAGTCTGCCTATGTAAACAAAGCAGACCGCCGTTCTGTGAGGGAGGAAAATGGAGATCTTGTGTTTCTGCTAAGCAGAAACATGGATCTCTGTTTTCCTCCAATCACAGCATTCCCCACACAGTTAGAAAGCACTCCCTAGGCGCACACTTAACCCTTTGATCGCCCCTGATGTTAACCCCTTCCCTGCCAGCGTCATTTATACAGTGACCGTGAATTTTTTTTAGCACTGATCACTGTATTGGTGTCACTGGTCCCCAAAAAGTGTCACTTAGTGTCAGATTTGTCTGCCGCAATGTTGCAGTCCTGCTAAAAATCGCTGATCACCTCCATTACTAGTAAAAACAATAAAAAAAATAAAAAGTCCATAAATTTATCCCATACTTTGTAGAAGCTATAACTTTTGCACAAACCACTCAATATACGCTTATTAGGATTTTTTTTACCAAAAATATGTAGCAGAATACATACTCTATTAACCTAAATTGATGAAGAAATTCGATTTTTTACATTTTTTTTATTGGATATATTTTATAGCAGGCAGTAGAGTTGAGCGAACCCGGACTGTAAAGTTCGGGTCCGTACCGAACTTTGGGGTGTCCGGGACCCGGACCCGGACTTTTCAAAAAAAGTCCGGGTTCGGGTCCGGGGTTCTGGTAATTTTAATGAAAAATCTTTAAAATGCTGTAAAAAAGCCCAGGAAGGTCCTAGAGGTCTGCAAAAGGAAGGAAAATGTGGGTAAGGGTGGGACAAGTGCCCTACAAAGAAATGGGGACAGGGAAATAACTTTAAATATTTTTAAAAAAATAAAAACATAAAAAGTATTAATTAACATTAGAGGCCATAGAACTGTTCTAAAATCATCTACAAACTGTGTCCAAAAAGTATAAATAAGCCCGGAGTATCCATATCACTGTTCTGCAAAATGTGTGTATCACTTTAAATGAAACCGGGAATCAGTGCACATCTCTTCTGCACAAGTATTTCAAGTCTGTGTGTCACTTTAAATCTTATTTTCTAAATTACACACTTCTTGTAGACAAGACCACGTCTTGTGTACACACACTTATCGTCTACACGTTACTAACTGCAAAAGTAAATTTCACTATGTGTGTAAAATTTTTCTTCACACTTATTTTCTACACCTTACTAACTGCCAAACTAAATTTCACTGTGTGTGTGAACTTTATTAACACGTCTTCTCTACACGTTACAAACTGCCAAAGTAAATTTCACTATGTGTGTAAAATTTTTCTTCACACTTATTTTCTACACGTTCCTAACTGCCAAACTAAATTTCACTGTGTGTCTGAACTTTATGAACACGTCTTCTCTACACGTGACTAAGGGCCAAAGTAAATTTCACTATGTGTGTAAAACGTCTTGTCA
>BLSH010258397.1:72246-92476 GCA_018402905.1 Glandirana rugosa | reverse complement strand
GTGATACACACATTTTAAAAAGAAGTGTGAATAAAAGATGTGCAATGATTGACAGTTTGATTTAAAGTGACACACAGACTTGAAATACTTGTGCAGAAGAGATGTGCACTGATTTCCGGTTTCATTTAAAGTGATACACACATTTTGCAGAACAGTGATATGGGTACTCCCGGCTTATTTATACTTTTTTGACACAGTTTGAAGATGATTTTAGAACAGTTCTATGGCCTCTAATGTTAATTAATACTTTTCAGACCCATTTTGAAGATGATCTCCATTTTTGCATTTTTTATGTTTTTATTTTTTTAAAAATATTTAAAGTTATTTCCCTGTCCCCATTTCTTTGTAGGTCACTTGTCCCACCCTTACCCACATTTTCTTCCTTTTGCAGACCTCTAGGACCTTCCAGGACTATTTTACAACACTTTTTGTACCTAAAAGTCCGGGTCTCCATTGATTTCAATGGGGTTCGGGGTCCGGGACAAAGTTCGGGTTCTGTCCGGACCCGAACCCGGACTTTGTCCCGAAGTTCGGCCGAACCAGCAGAACCCGGACTTCTAGAAGTTCGCTCAACTCTAGCAGGCAGTAAAAAATATTGTTTTTTTCTCAAAATTGTCAGATTTTTTTTGTTTATAGCGCAAAAAATAAAAACCGCAGAGGTGATCAAATACCACCAAAAGAAAGTTCTATTTTTGAGGAAAAAATGACATCAATTTCTTTTGGGTTCAACGTTGCACGACCGCGCACTTGTCAGTTAAAGTAACGCAGTCCCGTATCAGAAAAAATTACCTGGTCAGGAAGGGGGTAAAACCTTCCAGGATTGAATTGGTTAATCCAAAAGAATCTTTACTTTTGTAAATGTACTTTGTGAGGAACCCTGCACATTTTAATATTATACGGGATTTATATAGCGCCAACAGTTTGTGCAACGCTTTACAACGTTGGGGCAAACAGTACAATTACAATACAATTCAATACAGGAGGAATTAGATGGCCCCGCTCTTTAGAGCTTATAATATACCAGGGAGGGTCAAGTGATATAAAAGGTAATAACTGTGGGGGATGAGCTGATGAAGAAAATGAAAGTACAGTTATTATGTGGAGGCAGGATAGGCTTCTCTGAAGAAGGAGGAACAAAAATTACGATTTGGTCAATATTTTGAGGCTAGGTTAGTGGTGTAGCTGGGGCCAGAGATGTGGGTGGCTTTATAACTTATTGTTAGTAATTTTAATTTAATTCATTGGGTGAATGGCAGCCAATGGAGGGATTGGCAGAGAGGGGTAGCAGACGCTGAGCGGCTTGTAAGGTGGATGAGTCTTGCAGCAGAATTCATGATGGCCTGAAGGGAGGATGACCTATTTAATGGTAGGCCAATAAGGAGGGAGTTGCAGTAGTCAAGGCGAGAGATGACCAGGGAATGAATCAGGAGCTTTGTGGTTTCATTGGTTAGGAAGGGACATATTTTGGAGATGTTACGGAGGTTGAAGAGACAAGCTTTGGAAAGTGATTGGATGTGGGGCTAAAAGGAGAGTTCAGAGTCCAGGATAACACCTAGCATCCTGGCATGCTGGGATGGGTTGATGGTTGTGTCATTGCTCTTGACAGAGAAGTCAGGGGAAGAGGCACCTGGGGAAGGAAACATTATGAGCATGGAAACATTATGAGCTTGGTTCTGGACAGGTGGAGTTTGAGAAAGCGGTGTGACATCCAGATGTCTGTTAGTAAATAAGTGATCCGTAAGGAGATTTATGAAGTGAGCTGAGGGGTGGAGAGATAGATTTGGGTGTCTTCAGCGTAGAAATGATATTGAAAGCCATGGGAAGCTATCAGCTGACCCAAGGAGGATGTGTAGATTCAGAATAAGAGAAGTCCAAGAACAGAACCTTGGGGGACCCCGACAGAGAAAGGAAGAAGAGAGGAGGAAGTAGAATTGTAGAAAAAAAAGGGGGGGCTTAGTGGGACTTAATGTCTCCATCCTAATTCAGTTACCAAACAAGGAAATAAGGTGGGACATTATATGAGGTATGTGTGGCAACCAAAATGCAGTCATTGTAAAAAACACAATGTTTATTGCTACATAATTGCGTAACATATAAAAAATTTCCCATTCTTTGGTTGCTGAGGTGCAACAACCACAGGGTTCTCATATAAAGCAGAGAGCCAGTACTAGTGCCGCTACTCCTTCTGGTGAACTGGCAAGCACCAGCAGCCTAGTACATCCTGGTCTTAGACAAACCAGCACTGAAGTAACACTTGGTGACTTGGTGAGTTCCATAAGTGCAGTTGAAGCTGGTGGGGTGGCTAGCACATGTAGTGTCTCACAGCCACCAAGAAGACAAAGACAAGGCCCATAGAGCACATAATGCCCTTCATGATGTGCTTGCAAGCCCTGCTTGGCAGCCCACCACTTCTGCAGCACCCGTACTTCCACCATTCACTGGCCAACCTGGAATTCAGGTGGAAACAGTTGATTTTACTTCCCTTGATTTTTATTTACTGTTTTTCACGGAAGATCTTTACAGATCTCTTGTGGACCAAAGCAATGTTATGCTGGTCAATTTATCGCGGAAAATCCCCATTTGACCCTTGCCAGAGAATGGAAACCTATTACGGTTTCCGAATTTAAGACCTTTCTGGGCCTTTCCTTCCTCATGGGTATTACTAAAAAAAAAGTGAGTTGCGGCTATATTGGTCCACTGACCCAATTCACCATATGCCCGTGTTCTCTGCTTCTATGACCAGGACGTGATATGAGTAGATCTTGCCGTTTGTGCACTTCAACGACAATGAACTCGACAATGTCATCCTCGGGGTGACCCTGGATATGATCGGCTCCACAAATTTTGCCCCTCATAAACCACTTCAACCAACAATTCCCAGCCTTGCTTATTCCCGATCAAGTTGTCTGCGTTGACAAGTCCCTGATTACATTTTCTGGCCGTCTTGCTTTCAAACAGTTTCTCCCCAGCAAGTGTATCAGATATGGTACAAGATGTATAAGCTCTCCTGTTTAATACAGTTCAACTACCTTTTCCAGATCCTTTGACAATTCTTTTGCTTTCCCCATGACTCAGAATCCAGAAACGTCAGTCCAGCACTGGATGAAAGATGCAAGGGTCTGTCAGGAGTCCAGAATAGAGTTGCCACCTCATCCCTTTAAACCCGAACACATATGAATTACACAGGTTGTTCTGAGGGTAATTTAATGCAGATAAGGCACCAAGTGGGTTTAATTACCACCTTAATCAGCCATAGAACCTGTGTAATTAATATGTGTTCGGGTTTAAAGGGATGAGGTGGCAACCCTTGTCCAGAAACTCATTGACCTTTTATATACACACACTAATTGCAAGCAAACAGATCACAGGTGAAGATGGTTACCTTTAATAGCCATTCAAAGCCCTTTGTGTCAACTTGTGTGCATGTTATCAGGCCAAAATAACCAGGCTATGTAAACTGTTGAACAGGGTCATTTGGGTAGTTCCTGTTGTCATTATGATTTAAAAAGAGTAAACACATCTGATTGATAATAAATGGCTTCAGCCAAACACTAACCATGAGTGAAAGAAATGTTTTTGTGTTACCATTTATATTCTCTGAAAAATGGCCAAGAAATCATAAATTCTGCCAGGGTATGTAAACTTATGAGCACAACTGTATTTAAATTCCCGGTGATAACAGTAAAATTTATAAAAAAAAAAAAAATGAAAGGGAGGGTATAAAAATAAAATAAAAAGCAAAATGAATAATTAAAAAAAAAATAAATTAACCACTTCAGCCCTGGAAAGTTTTACCCCCTTCCTGACCAGAGCACTTTTTGAGATTCGGCACTGCGTCACTTTAACTGACAATTGCGCGGTCGTGCGATGTTGTATCCGAACAAAATTTGCGTCCTTTTTTTCCCACAAATAGAGCTTTCTTTTGGTGGTATTTGATCACCGCTGCATCATTTCTGATCGCCGCTATAAACAAAGAAAGAGCGACAATTTTGCAAAAAAAAACAATATTTCTTACTTTTTGCTAAAATTCAAATCCAAAAAAAAAAATAAAAAAACTTTTTTTTCATCAGTTTTGGCCGATTTATATTCTTCCTCATATTTTTGGTAAAAAAAATTGCAATTGGCGTTTATTGATTGGTTTGCGCAAAAGTTGCCGCGTTTACAGATGATGAGAATTCATTTATGGGGTTTTTAATTTTTTTTTCTTTTTTACTAGTAATGGCGGCGATCTGCGATTTTTAGCGGTACTGCGATTATTGGGGTGGACATGTCAGACATTTTTGAAACTTTTTTGGGACCAATGACATTTATACAGCGATCAGAAATGTAAATGTCCACTGATTACTGTGTAAATGTCATTGGCAGTGAAGGGGTTAACCTGCAGGGGGCGATCTAGGGTTTAACTGTGTTCTCTGGGTGTGTTCTAACTGCAGGGGGGCTGGGCTACCATGGGCATAAGAGATCTAACTGATCCCAGTGAAAGGGATCAGTAGATCTCTTATGTCCCCATTGAAAGAGCCGGGAACCGCCGTTTTTACATCGGCGGTTCCCTGCTCTTTGGCTCTAGCAACTCCTCGCTGCTCGCTGGTGGACACCGGGTCCGCCCGAGCCGCGGACACACTTCAGAGCTCGCCCCCTAGCTGCTGGAATCGCCACCTTTTTACGGCGATTTGCGCTAAGCGTCCACACCGCCGCAGCAAATATACTGCACGCAGTGTGGAACCGGTTAAAGCACCCCGTCCCCCCGTGCACGTGCGCAAAGGTGAACACAAGCGGCCATCTCGTGTTGTATGTAAACAGAAATTGCACCATGCATGTGAGGTATCACCGTGAATAGCAGATCAAAAGCAGTAATTGTAGCAGTAGACCTCCTCTGTAAATATAAAGTGGTAACCTTTAAAGGCTTTTAAAGGTTTTTAAAAATGTCTATAGTTTGTTGCCGCTGCGCGTGTGTGTAATTTTAAAGCATGTCGTGTTTGGTGCCCAGGCACTCGGCATGAGATCATTTTTTATATTTCACCAAACATTTGGGCAAACGAGTGTGTTTTTGTGCATTCAAATTCAAAAAAGTTTTTTCCCCAAAAAATTGCATTTGAAAAATCGCTGTGCAAATACTCTGTGAAAAAAAAAATTGCATCACCCACCATTTTATTTGATAGGGCCTCTACTTTAAAAAATATATAATGTTTGTGGGTTCAAAGTAATTTTCTAGCCGAAAAAAAATATTTTTTCATGTAAACAAAAAGTGTCAGAAAGGGCTTGGTGGTTCAAGTGGTTAAAAGAGTTCAAAACCCCTCCAAATGACCCCTTTTTGGAAAGTAGACACCCCAAGCTATTTGCTGAGAGGCATGTTGAGCCCATGGAATATTTTATATTTTGCCACATGTTTGGTGAAACATTTTTTTTTTTTTTTATACACAAAGTTGTCAATAAATGATATATTGCTCGAAAATGCCATGTGTATGTTGTAGAGTGAAATCAAAAATGTATGCCCTTAGAAATCCTGAAGACGGTGATTGGTTTTCGGGGTCCTGTACGCAGATAGGCTCTCAAAAAGTATCACACATAGGGTATCCCTGTACTCAGGAGAAGCAGTAGAATGTATTTTGGGGTGTAATTCCACACATACCCATGGCATGTGTGAGCAATATATCATTTCAGTGACAACTTTGTGTAATTTTTTTTTTTGTCATTTTTCAATCACTTGTGACCAAAAAAATAAAATAATCAATGGGCTCAACATGTCTCTCAGCTAATTCCTTGGGGTGTCTACTTTCCAAAATAGGGTCATTTGTACTGCCCTTCCATTATAGGACCTCAGGAAATGAGATAGGCAGTCGTAAACTAAAAGCTACGTAAATTCCAGAAAATGTACCCTAGTTTGCAGTTGCTTTAACTTTTGCCCAAACCAATAAATATATGCGTATTCATTTTTTTTTTTTTACCCAAGACATGTGGCAGAATGCATTTTGGCCTAAATGTATGACTAAAATTGAGTTTATTGTATTTTGTTTTATAACAATAAGTAGAAAATATAATTTTTTTTTCAAAATTTTTGGTCTTTTTTCGTTTATATCGCAAAAAATAAAAATCTCAGAGGTAATAAAATACCACCAAAAGAAAGTTCTATTTGTGGGGAAAAAAGGACGCAAATTTTGTTTGGGTACAACGTTGCATGACCGCGTAATTACCAGTTAAAGCAGCGCAGTGCCAAATTGTAAAAAGTGCTCTGGTCATTAAGGGGGCAAATCCTTCCGGGGCTGAAGTGGTTATTTGCTGTGTGTTGAGTTATTTTGAGGGGACAGCAAATTTACACTGTTATACAAGCTGCACACTCACTACTTTACATTGTAACAAAGTGTCATTTCTTCAGTGTTGTCACATGAAAAGATAGAATAAAATATTTACAAAAATGTAAGGGGTGTACTCACTTTTGTGAGATACTGTACATCCCACATTAATAATTATTCTACCAAAAGTAGTGTGTGCTGTAAATTGCCTCCAGCATTTCTCCTGTGTCTTCTTGCCGGAGGCTGCTATTTTGCTGAAGCCCAGCCCCTCAGTACTAAATCATAAAGTGGAACTAAACACATTGATTCAACGGTTTCAAAAAACAGTTACATTGGAATTGCTAACTGTTACACTGTGTCCTCAACCAAACTGTCAAATAAAATGTCTGGTTTTATAGCGGATCACATGTGCAGCAACATGGCAGTTGCAGATCAAACAGAAGCAGCTTCCTTGGCTGTAAAGGATAGGAGGGTTTCATTCCGCTTTAAGGCTGTCAGCAGATCGGCCTCTACAAATTCAGCAGTGCCAATAAATGCTGAGCAACTGAGCATGTGCAGAGCAGGGTGTATTTCTGGATTTTAACCACTTGCCTCTGGAAGATTTACCCTCCTTCATGACCAGGCCATTTTTTGCGATACAGCACTGCGTTACTTTAACTGACAATTGCGTAGTCGTGCGATGATGTACCCAAATAAAATTGATGCCATTTTTTCCCACAAATAGAGCTTTCTTTTGGTGGTATTTGATCACCTTGCACTGTAAACAAAAAAAGACGAACAATATTTATTACTTTCTGCTATAAAACATTTACAATAAAAAAATGGAAAAAAAATTTGATTTCTTCAAAAATGTAGGCCAATATGTATTCTGCTACATATTTACATACCTACATATTCCCAATAAGCGTATATTGATTGGTTTGCACAAAAGTTATAGTGTCTACAAACTATGGGATAAATCTACAGAATTTTTATTTATTTTTTACTAGTAATGGTGGCGATCAGCAACTTATAGTGGGACTGCAACATTGCGGCGGACAATTTGGAAACTAAGTGACACTTTTTGGGGACCACTGACACTAATACAGTGATCGGTGCTAGAAATATGCACGGTCACTGTACTAATTGCACTGGCAGGGAAGGGGTTAACATCAGGGGCGATCAAAAGGTTAAATGTGTGCCTAGGGAGTGCTTGCTAACTATTTGGGGGAGTTGTTTGTACTGTGGGAAGGCAGAGATCCGTATTCCTGCTTTGTAGGAACACAGGATCACAACCTTCCCTTCTCACAGAACGGTGATCTGCCTTGTTTACAGATCTGCTGGGCGGCTACCGCTGGACCTGCTGATTTGCTCCCACTGTGTCCAATCACAGTGGGAGAGGGTTGCCAGAAACGCGTGTGCGAGCCCCAGCCCCAGGAATGCAGAATCACATTCAGGTATGTGATTTTGCACGGGAGAGCCGCCTTGCCGCCATATATATACAGTATACGGTCGGCAAGCAGTTAAACAGTATAGACAATTATTTTCAATGTTTTACATAGCTATACCTACAAAAAGGGCCAGCCTGAAGTCATCTAGCAGAACATAAAGTGTTACTAAACCCAGTAATATAAAAACAATTAATTCCCCCCACAGTGTACACAGCTTCTAGATCTTCTTTTTATATAAAAATGCTGCTGATATATACTTTTTTTTATATGTATATTACAGTCAGGTGATAAACTGCAAGTAGCCAGGACTTCCTCAGTGTTCATTGGCTTTGCCAATGACATGCTCAGTTCACAAATAAACAATCACTGCCTCTAGAAATGCACTGCAGCCTGTGTCCATGTGATAAAGGAAGATCGAATAAAGCATGTGCAATGTTTCCACACTGCCTGCATGTAGTATAGTATAGTATAGTCTAATATAATAGGCAGGGCAAGAAGGAAGTATCTGGCCATACAAGATCAAACAGCCTTTTTACATAATACAGAGGTTTAACCCCTTAAGTTACACAGTGAGTATAGCAAGCATGTTATTCTGCATATACAAGTAGATTTTTACTGTTGTGGGTTTAGTAACACTTTAAAGTGGAGATCCACCCAAAAGTGCAAAAGTGGAACCTCCGCTTATCTGCCTCCCCCTCCGGTGCCACATTTTGCACCTTTCAAGGGGGAGAAGCGAAAGGTACCTGTTTTTGACAGGTACCCTTCCCCACTTCTGGGAGACTGTGCCCCTCCTCCTTCCTCCGCCGCCTGGTCAGTTAGAAAGTACAGCGCAGTAGGGAACCCGCTGTGAAGCCGAAAAAGGCTTCACTGCTGGTTTCTCCTAGCATGAATGGCGGCGGCAGCACCCCAGAAAAATCAGCTTGGGGGGCCAACATCACGGGGACCCTGGACAGGTAAGTGTCCTCATATTAAAAGTCAGCAGCTACAGTATTTGTAGCTGCTGACTTTTAATTTTTTCTGGGGGACGGAACTCCTCTTTAATTTTCTGACTAAAGTTCTATTTTAGGACACATGAATAAAAAGGGTTTAAAGCGGTTGTATCCCCATTTTAGTGATTTTTACCTATAGGTAAGCCTATAATCAGTGAAGTCAGCGGCGCATGCACAGTGAAGACTCCAGCAAAGGCCCGGCGTATAGCGCCGGACCTTGCGAGAAACCTTGCAGGAAAGACGGGCTCCCGTGTGCATGCACGGGAGTGACTTCTCGCGGCTCCAGCCACTCACAGGGCCAGAGCGGCAAACCTAGAAGGAACCCTCGAGGGAAAATGTCAGCTTCCTCTACAGGGACCGTACGGCCCTGTGAGAGCTTCATTCTGAGGTAAGTATATCATAATGAGTAAAGATGGGCTTCGGCTAGGGTTGCCACCTGTACGGAATTCACCCGGACAGTTCGGGTTTTGACTCATGTGTCCAGGTTTCAGGCAGGCTGAAACCCAGACACATTGTTCAGACTGGCTGTGGCTGCCCAAGTAACCAAGATAGTCACACACAAATCTGTTGCCGTCTGGGAGCTGCAGACGGCTGTCTGGGGGTAGGTTCAGCATCACTGGGATGATGTCAGCAATAGCAATTTGGCCACAAACACTGTTCCCTGCAGCATGCTATATGCATCACATAACTACTCTCCTTGGGGCACCCAAAGGTGTCCCAGGCTGCTAGAGTGTTCGGGTTTGGCTGGACGAGTAGGTAGCAATCCTAGCTTGGGCGTGTTCGCAGGTACACGTGCCCGAGCCCGCCAGGAAGTGAACCTGGCGCTGCGCTAATCACAGGCAGGGAGACATTTCCGACGTGCGGCTGCAGAGATCGGGGAAATGTCTCCCTGCTTGTGATTAGCGCAGCGCAGGTTAACTTCCTGGCAGGCTCGGGCAAGTGTCGCGTACTTGCGAACACGCCCGAGCCCATCCTTAACCCCTTCCTTACCGGGCACTTAAACCCCCCTCCTGCCCAGACCAATTTTTGGCTTTCATCGCTGTCGCATTTTGAATGACAATTGCGCGGTCGTGCGACGTTGTACCCAAATAAAATTTGCGTCCTTTTTTTCCCACAAATAGAGCTTTCTTTTGGTGGTATTTGATCCCCTCTGCGTCATTTCTGATCGCCGCTATAAACAAAAAATGAGCGACAATTTTGCAAAAAAGAACAATATTTTTTACTTTTTGCTAAAGTACAAATCCATTAAAAAAAATATTCATCAGTTTTGGCCGATATATATTCTTCTACATATTTTTGGTTAAAAAAAAAATCGCAATCGGCGTATATTGATTGGTTTGCGCAAAACTTATCGCGTCTACAAACTGGGAATTGATTTATGGCGTTTTTATTTTTTTTTTTTTTACTAGTAATGGCGGCGATCTGCGATTTTTATCGGGACTGCGATATTGGGGCGGACATGTCGGACATTTTTTACACATTTTTGGGACCAATGACATTTATACAGCGATCAGAAATTTCTTTGTCCACTGATTACTGTGTAAATGTCATTGGCAGTGAAGGGGTTAACAAATGTTCCCTGGGTGTGTTCTAACTGTGGGGGGGCAGGGCTGCTCGGGACATAACAGATCTAACTGATCCCAGTGACAGGGATCAGTAGATCTGTCATGTCCCCTGTCACAGAACGGGGAACCGCCGTGTTTACAACAGCGGTTCCCCGTTCTGAGGCTCCCAAAAGAGATCGCCGGGTCTCGGGCCAGGGGGCGCGCCTGGAGCGTGCGCAGTGGAGGACGTCCTCCCGGCATTTCAGATCCGCGCTGGAGCCGTACTTTGGCAATAGCGCGGATCTGAAGTGGTTAATAATGAGCTAGTGTGCATACTAGCTCATTATGCCTTTGCAGGTATTTTTATCTATTTTCTCTGGGGATACAACCGCTTTAATGCAGAGTCAGAGAAAATTTATGGCTGTGTTCAATTAGTCAGGGGATGAATGTGTTTAGTCAGAGACTTTCTAATAAAGTTGAAAGATGAAACCCTTGAGCTTCCACTCACAACACATAGGTTTTTATCTGAACGTTCATTCATGTTTATAAAACTTTAATGGCTTGAGACAAATGTTCAGCACGTCCACTACAACATCCGCCTACGGCAGGACGTCAGGCACACGCTCACACGTCCTATAGAACGTAATTTTCTATGCTATTCTGACGTCTGACATTTGACGTAGGCACGCAGCAGTGTTCAGACGCAGGGTCGGAGGTCGCGCAGTGCGCATGCTCGGGATCTCAATGTCAGCTCTGTGCTTCCAGAGGTTAGCGATTGTAATGTTCTGTCGGTCTGGGAGGGGGGATTGTTACTATGGCAGCAGAATGCTTGATGTGACGTATAGACGGAGTCCAGGCTGTGTAATTACTAGTTACGTGGAATGTCTTCATTTCCTAGTGTGTATACGGACGTGCCTGAGAGTCCTAGCAGGGGGAGAGTGGCTTGTTACTTGTCTATGTGGATTGGAAGTCATAGGTGTACTAGGCAGGAGGTATGCTGACACTTGTAGTCCCTTATATTGGACCTTCACCCATCCTAAGGACTTCATCTGACCTGCTTTCCCCCTCTTACACAATCACAGTGAGGTTGTATATTTTAGGAAATTATCTTTTTTTATTTTATCTAATGGTGCAGCTCACCAATTCCTGATTCCTCACCTGGGTCAGGATGACACAGCCAGAGACCGGCAGCTGCTGCCTCCTGGGGTGTCCATGTTGCACCCCCCCCGGGGGCAGTGCTCACACAGACTGCACTGATCTGCACATTACCACATTGCAAGGACATAGAGAAAACTATTGTTCACACCACAACGCTGGTGTCGTGGGCTACATGTATGCGTTTTAACACAATGCACGTAAATGCACATCAACACAATTCAAACCTATTGAGAAATTAAAGCGTTGTATTGCTTTGTCCTTTACAGGGACCCATAGCTATTTAATGCGCATAAAAACGCATGACAACGCATGTTACAAATTCACATCAACACACATAAAAATGCACACCATTGGAAAGCAATGCACATCCATTTTTTTGAGCATTTTAATGCATTTTTTTCTGCATGTTTTTGTGTGAACAGGCACTGAAGGATGAAGCATTGCATGAGTTCAGACCTGCATCATGTCTGTGTATGCACAGGATATCGCAACGTGCACACGTGGGAAAATCAGAAAGCAAAAGAGACCGGCGTAGCAAAAGGATGGCGCGGAGGGGTAACAGTGCAAGGAGAACTTTGGCTGCAAGGAAGACAACGCTGGACTCCACGGACCGGACCAGATAGACAGGGACAGTTATTAGGCCTAATGCACATGCTGGTTACATGTACAGCTGGATAGAGCATGCTGCACTGCCGCGTACAACTATTCACTTGTATGGGTGGCTAAGCAGCATGTACAGTATGGAAGCTTGTGTGAATATTAACAATGTAACATCCCTTTAAATTAAACAAAAAAAAATGAATGAGTTAAAGCACTAATAGTGGTGATAAAATGCTTAATCCCAAGCTGGGACACGCAGTGCGTGACTTTCCAGTGTAGGTGGAACACACGCTGACACCAAGCGCCTCCTCGCTACCACTACAATGTGTGGATGTCTCTATTTTTGGATTTTAATATTTTTTTTTGTATGCCAACCTACTACAGAGGTTTTAATAAACTATGCAAGACATTTTTACTGTATGAGGAGTTTGTTCTCCTTTTTTTTTTTTTCTCCCACTGGAACCACTGATTACCGCGAGGAGAGGAAATTGGAAAGTGGTCGGAGGATATATCCTGGTCACAGGGACCACCTGAGCCTTATTTGACTCCTTTTCCCATATGACAAAAGGGTCAGTAGTAGCCAGTGAGTAGGGATCTTCGGTTGACTTTTGCACGAGATCACTGGGTTCACTCTGAGGGATTGTCACTTGCTGCAGACATAACATGGCACAAGTCTGCATGCTGAATTGACTTCACATATTGGATGTTACCAAATTTCATTGGGATTGAGTGCTTTATCACCACTATTTGGTCTTTAATAATTCATCATTTTTTTTCTTGTGTTTTTGTTTTGGTTAAATTTAAAGGGATGTTACATTGTTAATATTCACACAAGCAAGTGCTGTTTATACACAGCACGCCACTCTTGTGGATATATTTTTTGATTACTGTACAGTTTGGGGACAGCAGCTGTACATTTTTACACAGGTGGCACAGGTGTTTTTTTAACACAGTATGGAAGCTGTCATTGCTGTCACCTCATGCTGAGACTACTACCTAGCAGTATTGTTGATCCATTAACCTTAGGAAATTTTAATCACTCTCTGACACCTAATACAGAATAAGCCTAGAACTACACTTGTGATTAAAGTGGAACTCCACTCTTATTTAAAAATCTTGTCAGCAGGAGAAATTGAAGAGACATACTATGAATATGTCTCTTCTAATAAAACCTTGTTATCTTCTTTCATGCAAGATGCTTAGAATGTACACTAAGCTGCACAGCTCATTGTACATTGTCGGCACACCTCAGTGCCGGGATGAATGAGCTCCTGTGTGCATGTGCTGGAGTTGCATCATCCTGGCCCAGCCAATCAAGGTGGCAGAGAAGGCAGGGAATATTGGTGCTGGCAAGGAAGCTCATGGATGTCTCTGCATTGGAGGAGGGGTGCATTTTTGGAGGGTTTAGTTCCAGAATTAAACCTGATTAAACTTTTTGCCAAACAGTTACATTCAAAACACGTTGGCATTAATAACTATCACATGTGCTTGTACTCATACCTGATCACATGTGCAGCACTATAGTAGCTATGGATCAAACAGAGGCTAAGATGGCAACATCCCTTGGCTATAAAGGATAAGGGGGGTTTAGTTCCCCTCAAATTCCAGATAACATGTTTTAAACAGTTACAGAAACGGTATGTCTTTTTCTTTTGGGATAAAGGTTTTAGGTGTTAAATGAAAAAAAAGCTGAGCGTTGTAAGCACCTCTGTCAGTGTTTAAGGGTTTGTCTCAACCTTGTAACTTACACTTTTGCTGAACAACTTGGTCTGGTAAAGTGGAACTAAACCCATCAATTTAACAGTTTCAAAAAACAGTTACATTCCCAGTATGCCAAGAATGTTAACTGTCACATTACCTTGGTCGTCAACCAGACTGTAAAACCATCAAACGGTTGGTGTCATAACTGATCACATGTGCATCACCATGGCAGTTGCAGATCAAACAGAGGCTAAGATGGCAGCATCCAAGGCTGATAAGGATAGAAGGGTTTACTTCTGCTTTAAAGGACGTTGAAAAATAACAGACTTAAGCTGGATACACTGACCAAAAATCCTCGTTCAACAGAAGCCGGTCTCATGACTGGCTTCTGTTGAATGGGCATGCTGGAAAACCAGCATCCAATCAGCACTCAGGGGCAATGGCCATGAGCACTGATCACTGTGTTCACAGCGTGTCCCCAGGCTTCCGATGGACTTCCTGTCCCTCTTCCACCTTCCGCCTCTGGGCCGCCTAGGTGACTCCTCCTCTTCTCCCTAGGCGGCCCCTCCCTCCTGGCAATCTTCTGGGACACGTCACAGGTCCCAGAAGATTGCCTTGCCACTAGGAATGCGCAGCGCGACACGCATATGCACAGTGGGTGCCTGGCCGTGAAGCCGGGCCGGTTTGCCCACACTAGGAATGGCGGGGCCGTCGGGAGGAGGGGGGAGACGAGCGAGGCTTCGGGCACAGCCATCGCTGGACTGGGAGACAGGTAAGTTACTGTTTATTAAAAGTCAGCAGCTACACTTTTTGTAGCTGCTGACTTCTAATGAACAAAAAAAACGAGTGGAATCCGCTTTAAATTTTGAAGCTTTGTAAAATGTTCATTATTTTATTGTCATACCTATATAGGCCATTGCCCTTGTAAAAGGCTGCTGCAGGTTTGGATGGGTTCTGTAATGTTAAAGAACAGGTATAACATTGACATACAGTGGGTACGGAAAGTATTCAGACCCCCTTAAATTTTTCACTCTTTCTTATATTGCAGCCATTTGCTAAAATCATTTAAGTTCATTTTTTTCCTCATTAATGTACACACAGCACCCCATATTGACAGAAAAACACAGAATTGTTGACATTTTTGTAGATTTATTAAAAAAGAAAAACTGAAATATTACATGGTCCTAAGTATTCAGACCCTTTGCTCAGTATTTAGTAGAAGCACCCTTTTGCTCTAATACAGCCATGAGTCTTTTTGGGAAAGATGCAACACATTTTTCACACCTGGATTTGGGGATCCTCTGCCATTCCTCCTTGCAGATCCTCTCCAGTCCTGTCAGGTTGGATGGGGAACGTTGTAGGACAGCCATTTTTAGGTCTCTCCAGAGATGCTCAATTGGGTTTAAGTTAGGGCTCTGGCTGGGCCATTCAAGAACAGTCACGGAGTTGTTGTGAAGCCACTCCTTCGTTATTTTAGCTGTGTGCTTAGGGTCATTGTCTTTTTGGAAGGTAAAACTTCGGCCCAGTCTGAGGTCCTGAGCACTCTGGAGAAGGTTTTCGTCCAGGATATCCCTGTACTTGGCCGCATTCATCTTTCCCTCGATTGCAACCAGTCGTCCTGTCCCTGCAGCTGAAAAACACCCCCACAGCATGATGCTGCCACCACCATGCTTCACTGTTGGGACTGTATTGGACAGGTGATGAGCAGTGCCTGGTTTTCTCCACACATACCGCTTAGAATTACGGCCAAAAAGTTCTATCTTGGTCTCATCAGACCAGAGAATCTTATTTCTCACCATCTTGGAGTCCTTCAGGTGTTTTTTAGCAAACTCCATGCGGGCTTTCATGTGTCTTGCACCGAGGAGAGGCTTCCGTCGGGCCACTCTGCCATAAAGCCCTGACTGGGGGAGGGCTGCAGTGATGGTTGACTCTCTACAACTTTCTCCCATCTCCAGACTGCATCTCTGGAGCTCAGCCACAGTGATCTTTGAGTTCTTCTTTACCTCTCTCACCAAGGCTCTTCGCCCCCCGATAGCTCAGTTTGGCCGGACGGCCAGCTCTAGGAAGGGTTCTGGTTGTCCCAAACGTCTTCCATTTAAGGATTATGGAGGCCACTGTGCTCTTAGGAACCTTAAGTGCAGCAGAAATTTTTTTGTAACCTTGGCCAGATCTGTGCCTTGCCACAATTCTGTCTCTGAGCTCTTCAGGCAGTTCCTTTGACCTCATGATTCTCATTTGCTCTGACATGCACTGTGAGCTGTAAGGTCTTATATAGACGTGTGTGTGGCTTTCCTAATCAAGTCCAATCAGTATAATCAAACACAGCTGGACTCAAATGAAGGTGTAGAACCATCTCAAGGATGATCAGAAGAAATGGACAGCACCTGAGTTAAATATATGAGTGTCACAGCAAAGGGTCTGACTACTTAGGACCATGTGATATTTCAGTTTTTCTTTTTTAATAAATCTGCAAAAATGTCAACAATTCTGTGTTTTTCTGTCAATATGGGGCGCTGTGTGTACATTAATGAGGAGAATAAATGAACTTAAATGATTTTAGCAAATGGCTGCAATATAACAAAGAGTGAAAAATGTAAGGGGATCTGAATACTTTCCGTACCCACTGTATAAATAAACCATGCTCCCTTCAGGCCTTCCTTATCCATTTAAAAGCGGAAAATAGTCTGGTCTAAGATTCAAAGGCAGCTTTACACTGCACTGGCTGGGCACCAATGGGGTATTTTCACTTTCAAGATTTAAAATTAGGGTCAAATAAATATTCCTATTGCTTGCCTGCCTTGGTAGGATGTGTAAAAACGTTGTTTCCTTTATTATAAAGAGTCTAATACTTCCCACACATGCTTTCTCTACATCGCTGTGCTATTGAGACAATGCCAGGCTGATAAGACTGCCCGCTAATGACGCGCATATATATATCTATATATCTATATTAGGACTGCGATATTGTGACGGACAATCTGACACCTTTGACACTTTGTGTGGGAACCAGTGACACTTATACAGTGATCAGTGCTCAAAATATACACTGTCACTGTACTAATGACACTGCCTGGGAAGGGGTTAAACATCTATGGTGATCAAAGGGTTAAATGTGTGCCTAACCAGTGTTTTTGTGTTTACTATGTGGTGCTTTTACTAAAGAATGTGCTAGAGTGTACTCCCTGCTTATCGCCACTGACAGGACAGAGCCCTGCCTTGTTTATATAGGCATGCTCTGTCTTTCTCCCTGTGGTCATCCATTGGTCGGTACCCACCGATCGGATTGTGCTGTGACTAATTTTGACACAAGTGGCGCGCCAGGGTGCCCCCTACACAGAGGTGCCGGATCATGTACTAGGTACGTGATCTGACACAGGAGTGCTACTTTGTTGTCGTATAATGGTCGTTATGGGGTCGGCAAGTGGCTATATACTGAGGTTAGGAGACTCTTTCCTCTCCGATTAACCATGTATCTAACATCTCATGAAATTCTCATGACAGCGACAGCAAAAGGAAAGAAAAGAAAGTTTTGTATGCCACCTTTAGTGGCTCCAGAATACAATTTTTAATGGAAATGCAAGGTTTGTATGCACTAGCTAGTGGCAGTAACAACTCTGGCCTATCATATACATATACTGTTGTTATTGGTGCTATACAACGTTTACTGTTTAAAACAAACACCTCCCATATCTCTTACTGGTACTATCTTTGCATTATAGATTTTCCTTAGCTTACAGGCTCCTAGATTTGATACATTCTTCCATGTACAATTTATTGATTAGTGTTGGTGTTTTCTTTCTTCTCTAGGGACATTGCTGGCCTTCAACATGCTACACACAGCCTTGGGGGCTCTCCGCACAGGGATTGGTATAGGCCATTCATTAACCCGCAGTATGGGCTCACTTTCCGCTAAAATGGCCGAATATAGAAAAATGTGGAAACCCAGTAAGCCCAAGGATTGGAATGTACAATATCAGGAAAGATATATTCCTTTTTCTAGGTGTGAACTAGTGGACTATTTGGCTCAGGTGAGTGGGAAATTAGTTATTTGTAATCCTATGCAGTTTGATTGACTGATATATCTTTCATTCTCTCAATCAGGTAATGTAATTTTTAAAAGTGAGTCTAAGACAAGCAAATACATACAGAGATATAATAGTGATTGTGTCTACAGGCTTTGGGCTTCCGTCAGTGGCATCAGATGAGGTGGCATGTAATATTGTTTGGAATTCATTGACAGGTGCATTTAACCTGCAGTTGAGCTCCTTATCACCTGCTTCAAGCAGGGTTTTCATTCCCATCTTTGTATAGGGGAATACAAAACCCATCCTGATGTAAACAAAAGCCTGTTGGCACAGTCCCAGTCATATATAGAAACTGTTTTACAAACCTTGAGATTTATCATTTTCATCAGTTGTGATTCAGACACTCCAGCCAGGACAACACAGCCAAGCATGGGCCTCCATTACATACATAGTTACATACATAGTAGTTAAGGTTAAAAAAAGACTACAGTCCATCCAGTTCAACCTGTGTAGGTGTACGCCTGTCAGTACCCATATCCTTGTATGTTATATTCATTGAGATAAACATCCAATAGTTTTTTAAATATGCCCATACTACCTGCAGTCACTACTAGTTGTGGAAGAGCGTTCCACATCTTTATTGCTGTGACAGTGAAAAACCCCCTGGGCATTCGCAGATTAAACCGCTTTTCTTCCAGTCTCAATGTGTTTCCCCTTGTCCTCCTACATTCCCTGAGACTGACCAGTTTATTCTTTACGCTAGGATCCTCATTGAGATATTTATAGATCGCAATCATGTCCCCTCTCAAGCGTCGCTTCTCCGAAGAGAATAAGTTTAGCGCCTGCAGTCGTTCCTCATAAATAAGGTCTTCCATACCCCTTATCAGTTTAGTTGCCCTCCTTTGGACTTTCTCCAGCTCCAGTACATCCTTTCTGAGGACCGGTGACCAGAACTGGACAGAATACTCCAGATGCGGCCTAACCAGGGTTTTATAAAGTGGCAGTATTATAGCTTTATCCCTGGAGCATATCCCTTTTTTATGCATGCTAATATTCTACCTGCTCTGGTTGCTGCAGCTTGACATTGCATGCTGTTGCTCAGTCTGTCATCTACTAGGACCCCCAGTTCCTTCTCCATTCTTGAGTCCCCCAGAGGCTCTCCCCTTAGAGAGTACTGAGCTTTTTTGTGTTTTGCCCCCAAGTGCATTACTTTAAATGTCTCTACATTGAACCTCATCTGCCATTTGTGTGCCCACTCCGTTAATTTGTTCAGGTCATCCTGTAGAATGTTAATATCCTGCTGCGAAGTTATTAACCTGCTTATTTTTGTATCATCAGCAAAAACTGAGACAGAGCTATTAATCCCTTCCCCTAGGTCGTTAATGAATAGATTAAACAGAATTGGTCCCAAGACAGATCCTTGGGGTACCCCACTCATCACCCTAGACCAGTCTGAGTACACTTTATTAATTGCCACCCTTTGGACACGCCCCTGTAACCAGTTCTTTACCCAAGAACAAACCTTATGGTCTATACCTGCAGATCTCAGCTTGTAAATCAAGCGTTTATGGGGAACTGTGTCAAAACTTTTGCAAAATCCAGGTACACTACATCCACTGACCCCCCCCCAATCCATATGGCCGCTTACTTCCTCATAGAATGTTAGCAGGTTTGTCTGGCAGGAACGACCCCTCATAAACCCATGCAGATTACTGCTAATGATGTTACCCTCCTCAGTTCATTTTTGGATATAGTCTCTAATTATCCCCTCCAGTAATTTACCCACTATTTATGTTAGGCTGATTGGCCTGTAATTCTCAGGAATATACCTCTGCCCTTTTTTAAATATTGGCACCACATTGGCTTTCCTCCAATCGGCTGTAACCACTCCCGTCATTATACAGGGTGGGCCATTTATATGGATACACCTTAATAAAATGGGAATGGTTGGTGATATTAACTTTCTGTTTGTGGCACATTCGTATATGTGAGGGGGGAAACTTTTCAAGATGGGTGGTGACCATGGCGGTCATTTTTAAGTCGCCCATTTTGAATCCAACTTTTGTTTTTTCAATTGGAAGAGGGTCATGTGACACATCAAACTTATTGGGAATTTCACAAGAAAAACAATGGTGGGCTTGGTTTTAACGTAACTTTATTCTTTCATGAGTTATTTACAAGTTTCTGATGGTTCGGGTGGTAACAAAAAGAACACTTTAAGGGTTATTCAAACTACACAGTGTACTGGGAGAAGGTTAACTTTTTTGTTTTCAACCTAAGTTTTACCCGCTGAATTTTTACTGGCGGTACCAGTGGTGGGTAGAACTTTTCAAAGGGGGGAGTGTATATGCTTACACGGTGTTTGTCTTTCAATTATAGTGGTTGGTAAGGGTAAAATAATTCCACATAGGTATATTTACCGGGTGGGACATATTACTGCCCTCACCAATGTCGGCTAACCTCCTTTCGGTTACACCACGGTTATAAATTTTT
>BLSH010258397.1:58366-72206 GCA_018402905.1 Glandirana rugosa | reverse complement strand
ACCTGAAACTACGGATACTGGAAGCCTGTGCTAGCATTTCTCCTGCTGTGTTGCTATCAGTGTGTGAAGAGTGGGAGAAGAGGGTTGTATTGACAATCCAACACAATGGGCAGCACATTGAACACATTTTATAAGTGGTCAGAAACTTGTAAATAACTCATGAAAGAATAAAGTTACGTTAAAACCAAGCACACCATTGTTTTTCTTGTGAAATTCCCAATAAGTTTGATGTGTCACATGACCCTCTTCCTATTGAAAAAACAAAAGTTGGATTCAAAATGGCCGACTTCAAAGTGGCCGCCATGGTCACCACCCATCTTGAAAAGTTTCCCCCCCTCACATATACTAATGTGCCACAAACAGGAAGTTAATATCACCAACCATTCCCATTTTATTAAGGTGTATCCATATAAATGGCCCACCCTGTACTATCCACAAATATTAGGAACAATATCCTGGCTATAACCTGACTGAGTTCACTGAGGACTCTCGGGTGTAAGCCATCTGGTCCTGGTGGTTTACTTGTATCTAGTTTTTCTAGTTTTTCATTACCTTGGCACAGTTTGGTTAAGAACACCCTTCCAGGCTTTTGATTGGACAGTGAAGGAGCTGTACAGTAATAGGTCATCAGTCTGCATATTCTTGATGTCTACAGCGGGCGGGTGTAAATGTTATTGATGGTTGTAATGAACAGAGATGGGCTCAGGCGTTTTCGGGATCATAGTCCCAACCCACTTGCCCGACCCCACCAGGAAGCCGACACTGCACACCGCTAATCACAGGCAGTAAGACATTTCCCGGTTTGTGCAGCTGCAGGCTGTCTCACTGCCTGTGATTATCGGTGTGCAGTGTCGGCTTCCTGGTGGGATCTGCAGGTGGATTGTGACTACGATCTCGAACACGGCTAAGCCCATCTCTAGTAAGGAAGTGACTTCTTTGGACTTAATACTTACACATTGACACAATCATTTTTCTGTATGTTAGAGAGAGTGAGGAGCTTACTTTGGACGTGGTAAAGCAGCATTAAACCCAAAAGCAAATATTTTATTATATTGCAGCTTACCAATTCTTAGATGTGATGGCTGCATTAGATTTCTTTTTAAGCTTTTCTTTCTACAGTTTTCATCTGGTGATCCAGCCAGCAAGTCTGTTGCTTTTCAAAAGCAGAAGCTCTTCAGCAGAATGTATCAGTTTACATGGACGAGACAACTCATTTAACAATCACACAGTGCTTAAAATGATCTTATTTATTCATGTAAAACCTTTATCCCAAAAGGAAAAAACTATTTGCTTTAACTGATTATAAAGTGTTAGCTGGTGTTCAATTGTATCTAAATCTGCTAGTACTAATACTGACAATGCTGCTGTCCAAAGGTGCCTTCTGTGCTCCTTCATACAGAGTGGGGACACTCTAATACAGGAGGTATGTTACTGGCCAGATCACCAGGTAAAAACAGAGTGGAAAAAAGCCTTAAAAAAGAAAACGAATGCAGCCACCACATTTACTGATTGGTAAACTTGGGAATACCTTTCCTACATTATATACAGGTAAGCAAAATAAGTTCCTAAATTGCTGACATAAAGGAGTAGGGTAGATTGATGCTCTTGTACCTGGAAAGCCACAGGGCTTGAGCAGGTAGATAGTGTTTCCTGTATACTTTCTGATTTATATGTTTCACTGCTTTTTAATGCACATGTGTCAAACACAAGGCCCACGGGCTGAATCTGGCCCCCCAGGCCATTTGATGTGGCACTCACACCCAGGGCTTTTTTCAACCGGAATTGGGCTCTCGTCCCTCTCTGCTCGCTCACCAATGTCACTTATAAACACAGCCTTTTGTGTTTACAAGGACAACTTTCCTCGGTGGTTCTCACAGATCCTTGCCTGCCCTGCGCTCATGGCAGGGACAAGGGAGTTGCAGTGTGGGATGGGGCATCATGCAGTAAACTGCACTGTGATCCTCATCTGTGCCTGGGTGCACAGATGCCAACCAATGACCCCCCTGCAAGCGAGAGAGGCAGAGCTGCCTACACTGCCGACAGGTACTAAAGCCAGGCCAGGAAGGTGAGATTTGAGGAAGCTTTTTATTTTATTTTTTTGTTGGGGGGGTGGGGGAGAGAAGATGAGGACTGTGGTGGGAGATGTGTAAAGAGGTGGGGGATGGGGGAGAGTGATGCAGAGGTCAGGGCAGAGGAGGGGTGGAAGTAAGATGTGGACAGCCTTTGAAAGAGAGCTGAACCTAGCACATCCCTAAACCCTGCACTCCGTATGCATCACATACCCCTGAACTTTGTGTATCGGGCACCCCTGAAACTGCACTCTGTATGTAGCACACTCCTCAACTCTGCACACTGTACACAGCACAGCCCGGAAACTGCACTCTGTACATAGGGCACCCCTGAACTCTGCACATAACGCACTTCTGGCATTTATTGCTCCTTTAGGATCCTCCCACTGTTAATGAAATTTGGCCACACCCACTGTTTGATGCGGTTCGGTGGGGTGGGGAGCGTGGTTGAGCTCCTGCACCTGTTCTTTGAAAAAAAAAAAAAACCCAGGATAAAATGTATATAGTCCTACAGATACAACTGGCCCTTTGAGGGCAACCATAATGTTGATGCGGCCTGCAATGAAGTTGAGTTTGACACCCCTGCTCTAACGTATGTCTAACTCACATTGGGTGTGTGACATAGACCCATGTTTATTTCGCACACCCAGAACAAGCAGGCAGTAAATAAAAGTAAGAGACAAGTCAGAATTCTTTATTGATGTACATTCTTTGGGTTAGTAATCTGAATTATTGAAGACAGAGTATCAGCATGGCAGCTCAGCATTGCAGACATTCGTTTCTTAGCTGTTTACACTCCTTTGGTGTCACTGGACCTGCATAGGCAACAGCCAATCAACTAATATCTGATCTGTATACCCTTCATGTTCTGTGACTCCAAACTTATTAACCACTTCAATACAGGATGTTTATACCCCCTTCCTGCCCAGACCAATTTTCAGCTTTCAGCGCTCTCACATTTTGAATGACAATTACTCTCTCATGCTACACTGTACCCAAATGAAATTTTTATCATTTTTTTCACACAAATAGAGCTTTCTTTTGGTGGTATTTATTAACCTCTGGGTTTTTTATTTTTTGCGACATAAGTGAAAAATTGCGAAAATTTTGAAAAAAAAAAAAACACTTTTTTTTAGTTTCTGTGATAAAATTTTGCAAATAAGTAATTTTTGTTCATAAATTTGGGCCAAAACCTATACTGCTACTTATCTTTGGTAAAAAATAACCCAAATAAGTGTATATTATTTGGTCTGTGTGAAAGTTATAGAGTCTTCAATCATTGAAATTGATCACACCTGATGTACTGATGGCCTATCTCATTTCTTGAGGCCCTGAAATGTCAAGAATGTACAAATACCCCCCAAATTACCCCATTTTGAAAAGTAGACAATCCAAGGTATTTAGAAAGAGGCATGGCAAGTTTTTTGCAGTTGTACTTTTTTCCCACAATTCTTGGGAATATTAAGAAATTATTATTACTATTATTATTATTATTATTATTTTTTTTGCACAAATTTGTCATAAGTTATTTCTCACACACAGCATATGCATACTTTCAATTACACCCCAAAATACATTCTGCTACTCGCTCCGAGTGTGGCGATACCACATGTGTGAGACTTTTTCACAGCCTGGTCACATAGAGAGGTCCAACATGCAGGGAGCACCGTCATGCATTCTAGGAGCAGAATTTTCACATCTAATTTCCTAACTACTTATTACAATTTTGAAGGCCCCGGAGCACCAGGACAATGGAATTACCCACAAAATGACCCCATTTTGGAAAGCAAACACCCCAACGTATATTCTGTGAGGCATTATGAGTCTTTTGAATAGTTCATTTTTTTTCACAAGTCTTCAAAAAATGTGGAAAGAAAATGAAAACGCTTTTATTTTTACACAAAGTGGTGATTTTATAAGATATTTCTAACACATAGCATGTACATAGCAAAAATTAACCCCCAAAATATATTCTGCTACTCGTCCCGAGTATGGCGATACCACATGTGTGAGCCTTTTTCACACCCTGGCCACATACAGAGGCCAAACATGCAGGGAGTAAATTACATATAAAATTTCATTCATACCTATCACACTTTTGAAGACCCTGGAGCACCAGGACAGTGGAATTACCCCCAAAATGACCCCATTTTGGAAAGCAAACACCCAAGGTATGTTCTATGAGGCATGGGCTGCAGATAGGTACTCAGGTACTCTGATGGGCTGCAGATAGGTACTCAGATATTCTGATGGGCTGCAGATAGGTACTCGGGTACTTTGATGAGCTGGAGACAGGTACTCGGGTAATCTGATGGACTGGTAAAAGGTACTTGGGTACTCTGAGGGGCTTTAGATAGGTACTCGGTTACTCAGATGGGTTGGTGACAGGTACTCGGGTAATCTGAAGGGCAGGTGACAGGTACTCGGGTACTCAGGTGGGCTGGTGACAGGTCCTCGGGTACTCAGGTGGTCAGGTGACAGGTACTTGGGGAACTCAGGTGACAGGTACTTGGGTACACTGATGGGCTGGTGACAGATACTTGGGTACTCAGATGGGCAGGTGACAGGTACTCTGGTATGCTGATCTGGTGACAGGTACTCGGGTACTCTAATGGGCAGGTGACAGGTACTCGGGTACTCAGGTGATCAGGTGACAGGTACTTGGGTACTCAGATGGGCAGGTGACAGGTACTCTGGTATGCTGATGGTCTGATGACAGGTACTCTAATGGGCAGGTGACAGGTACTCGGGTACTTTGCTGGGCTGGTGACAGGTACTCAGTGTCTCTGATGGGCAGGTGACAGGTACTCGGGTACTCTGATGGGCTTGTGACAGGAACTCTGGTACGCTTATGGTCTGGTGACAGGCACTCGGGTACTCTGATGGGCAGATGACAGGTACTCGGGTACTCTGATGGACAGGTGACAGGTACTCAGGTACTTTGATGGGCAGGTGACAGGTACTCGGGTACTCTGATGGGCTGGTGACAGGTACTCGGGTACTCTGATGGGTTGGTGACAGGTACTCGAGTACTCTGATGGGTTAGTGACAGGTACTCGAGTACTCTGATGGGTTGGTGACAGGTACTCGAGTACTCTGATGGGTTGGTGACAGGTACTTGGGTACTCTGATGGGATGGTGACAGGTACTTGGGTACTCTGATGGGCAGATGACAGGTACTTGGGTACTCTGATGGGCAGATGACAGGTACTTGGGTACTCTGATGGGCAGATGACAGGTACTTGGGTACTCTGATGGGCAGATGACAGGTACTTGGGTACTCTGATGGGCAGGTGACATGTACTTGGGTACACTGATGGGCAGGTGACAGGTACTCGGGTACTTTGATGGGCAGGTGACAGGTTCTCGGGTACTTTGATGGACAGGTGACAGGTACTATGGGTACTTTGATGGACAGGTGACAGGTACTCTGATGGGCTGTGACAGGTACTCTTTCTTAGGGAGGGGCGGTGATCAGTGTGCTTGGTGTGTACATCTGGCGGTAACAGGGTGACAGGGAGAACCGCGGTAACAGCTCGTTATTGTGATTGACACAGCTGGTCACGTGGTAAAGAGCCAATTCTATTGGCTCTTTACACTGATTGGAGCTGGGCTTTGTCCGAGGGACAAGCCTCAGCCCCGATCGCCGCGATGCGCGCCCCTGGGGGCGCGCACGAGTGGAGTGCATGTAGAGGTCGGTAGTGGCCGGCTGTGATTGGACACAGCTGGTCACGTGGTAAAGAGCCAATTTTATGCCGAGGGACACGAACAATCCGCGATCGCCGCGCTGCGGGCCCCCAGGGGCCCGCAGTAGCAACGAGAAGGGGAGGACGTCATATGATGTCGTCCCGGATCGGCACAGGGTTCCTTTTACAATGACTCGGTAAGGAACGGGTTAAAGCCATTGGAATATAACAGCCAGGAAACTTGCATTTTCAGAAAAGAGAGCTCAGCAATGGCAGCCTACTTTCTCTCAGTACATTATAATTTATTTGGATTTATTCTTTAAAGCTGAGTCCCACCCACATTGTTCACTCCTCACCATGCAGCACTAAAGTGCATCCTTAAAATGAATTGGCAATTTATTTATTTTTTCTGTTCACTTACCTGATTTATGCCTATATCTAATTTCAGTTAGTGGGTACAGTGGGTACGGAATGTATTCAGACCCCCTTAAATTTTTCACTCTGTGTTATATTGCAGCCATTTGCTAAAATCATTTAAGTTCATTTTTTTCCCTCATTAATGTACACACAGCACCCCATATTGACAGAAAAACACAGAATTGTTGACATTTTTGCAGATTTATTAAAAAAGAAAAACTGAAATATCACATGGTCCTAATTATTCAGACCCTTTGCTCAGTATTTAGTTGAAGCACCCTTTTGATCTCATACAGCCATGAGTCTTTTTGGGAAAGATGCAACAAGTTTTTCACACCTGGATTTGGGGATCCTCTGCCATTCCTCCTTGCAGATCCTCTCCAGTCCTGTCAGGTTGGATGGTAAACGTTGGTGGACAGCCATTTTTAGGTCTCTCCAGAGATGCTCAATTGGGTTTAAGTCAGGGCTCTGGCTGGGCCATTCAAGAACAGTCACAGAGTTGTTGTGAAGCTACTCCTTCGTTATTTTAGCTTTATGCTTAGGGTCATTGTCTTGTTGGAAGGTAGACCTTCGGCCCAGTCTGAGGTCCTGAGCACTCTGGAGAAGGTTTTCGTCCAGGATATCCCTGTACTTGGCTGCATTCATCTTTCCCTCGATTGCAACCAATCTTTCCCTCGATTGTCCCTGCAGCTGAAAAACACCCCCACAGCATGATGCTGCCACCACCATGCTTCACTGTTGGGACTGTATTGGACAGGTGATGAGCAGTGCCTGGTTTTCTCCACATATACCGCTTAGAATTAAGGCCAAAAAGTTCTATCTTGGTCTCATCAGACCAGAGAATCTTATTTCTCACCATCTTGGAGTCCTTCAGGTGTTTTTTAGCAAACTCCATGCGGGCTTTCATGTGTCTTGCACTGAGGAGAGGCTTCCGTCGGGTCACTCTGCCATAAAGCCCCGACTGGTGGAGGGCTGCAGTGATGGTTGACTCTCTACAACTTTCTCCCATCTCCAGACTGCATCTCTGGAGCTCAGCCACAGTGATCTTTGGGTTCTTCTTTACCTCTCTCACCAAGGCTCTTCTCCCCCGATAGCTCAGTTTGGCCGGTTGGCCAGCTCTAGGAAGGTTCTGGTCATCCCAAACGTCTTCCATTTAAGGATTATGGAGGCCACTGTGCTCTTAGGAACCTTAAGTGCAGCAGAAATTTTTTGTAACCTTGGCCAAATCTGTGCCTTGCCACAATTCTGTCTCTGAGCTCTTCAGGCAGTTCCTTTTGACCTCATGATTCTCATTTGCTCATGCACTGTGAGCTGTTAGGTCTTATATAGACAGGTGTGTGGCTTTCCTAATCAAGTCCAGTCAGTATAATCAAACACAGCTGGACTCAAATGAAGGTGTAGAACCATCTCAAGGATGATCAGAAGAAATGAACAGCACCTGAGTTAAATATATGAGTGTCACAGCAAAGGGTCTGACTACTTAGTGATGATCATGTGATATTTCAGTTTTTCTTTTTTAATAAATCTGCAAAAATGTCAACAATTCTGTGTTTTTCTGTCAATATGGGGTGCTGTGTGTGTACATTGAGGGGAAAAAATGAACTTAAATGATTTTAGCAAATGGCTGCAATATAACAAAGAGTGAAAAATTTAAGGGGGTCTGAATTCTTTCCGTACCCACTGTATATTGGTATGGTGGCACTTCAATCATCTGGCACCTCATCCCTAGTAATTGTATATGGTTTAGAGGGAGGGAGGGAAGGGATGGGAAGAGTAAGCAGGATTTTGATGGTGCCCAAAACAAAGAGTTTGCAGCAAGTAAAATATAACAAAGTTTTATTGATACATATTAAAAAATGTGTGCATTTGCACTAGATTAAAAAAACAATACAAGTGTAACATCATTCAGGCACCCTGAAAAATCAGTCCTTTTGATATAGAAGTCCACTGTATGCTTTTTCTACTTACAAGCAAATTGTATTTCTAGTTCTAGAGAACACAGATACTCGGGTCTGGCAGGAAATCCATTAATGAACAGTGACCTTATTATTTTTCGGAGTAGCCAGTTGCTTATTGCACTTTCTCTCCGGAAAAACCCTCTGAGATGGAACTATAAGCTATGGCCAGGAGGACTTGTCATATTTCGCTGATTTACCTTTTGATCAGCCAGGCTTGGTGAGAACCATTACCGCTAAACTCATTAATTAATAGGAATCTCCTGCCTTAGAGCAGTTCTTCCCCAACATGCAGGTTAAAGGCCAGATAGAGTTGGTTGTGTGGAATCCCTCAGGTCCATTTATTTATCTTTATTAATTTCCAGAGTTAGCCGTGTGTCCATCCACATCATTGTTAATGATGAGAAGACTCATGATAGATTGTTTACAAAATTCTTCTCTTTTGATCTGTTCGCAGCTCTGTCTTTATATCCATCCAGTGTCTTTAGTCAGTTCCTTGCAAAGTAATAGCTGTCATTGCTAAACTATTATGTGTACTTAAAGTTTTATTATATTGGTTTCAAGTTCCCCCTTCACTGTTCTTAGAAATAGTTGGCTAGTACAGAAAGATACAGGTTTCTAGTGGCTTATTCACAAGCTAAAATGTGATTACTTGTTGTTTTTTCAGCTGGGAGTGAAATCAATGCTTCTTTGACAGTCCTATGGAGAAGTCTGGGTATCTCTGACCAAATGACATGTTTGTTTTATGATAAAACCTCTGCAGAGAACAAACCTAAAGGAGAAGTGTGGGAAAAGAAAAAAACACGCATACAGCAGTTGTCCCCCCGTCGACTCAAAGCACAAGAACTTGAGCGATTACATAACTGCTGATGGCTCAGTTCTTGATCAGCCTGGAGCAGAGAGAGGTGACTGTCAGTCACTGGCTCTCTGCTCTGCCCCTCCAGCACTCACTGGAGTATTGGGCTGGAGAGGGGCCGGGAGAAGTTGTCAGCCTACAGAGGACTTTAGCTCGCTGTCAGTGATTCGGGGTAACAAGAGAACACAAGTAAGCGCACTCCTGAGACCCAGAAGAGAAGTATGGCCAAAAAAGATTTGGCCATAGTTCTTTTTTTAAACAGACTTATAGCTAAACTAAAATTGTATAAGTACAATTTAGCAGCAGGTAGCTGATGACCTAAGAATTATGAAAATGACCCTATTTCTTATAGGAAATATGTGAAACAGCAACTCCCTGAAAAAGATGTTGCATATTTACCTTTTGTGGTGGGCCGTGAGCCCATTGTTTGCTTTCTAACAGAGCTATAGGTGTCCCTTCTCTCAGCCAGCTGTCAAAGTGCGTTCTCTTCTGTGCACTTTGGTTACTCCCAACTGGCCGCCATGTCACTACAGGACACAATAGTGATGTAGCGGCTGGTGGTTGAAACCACAGCACAGAGGGGAGAAACACACTATGACACGCACAGAGGTGTTGGAGAGCGGTAGGGCTTGCAGATCTGATCGTACTGTTATTAGCCACAGTCAATTGCATGCAAAAGATACACAGCCAATAAGAGTGGCTCTGCACCTCGAGATCGCTCTGATCAATTACAGTTCATTACAGATAAGAACACTGGCTGCAGTTTGTAGCAGACTCTTTCCTTTCACACTCACAGATCTGTGGTGAGGGAAGAAGAGAGCTGGCTGCATATGGTAGCCAGGGTTTACTGTGTGTCCTAGTGCCTGATTTACAGCTAATATACCTGTGAGATTGTTACCAGTTCCATTCCTGATTACAGTCAGTACAAAGGTCTGATCATTAGCAGTATTCATGATTATTACGGGACACAAGGTAGGCTTAATAAACATACAGCTTTATAAAAACTTGTAAAGATGTGAGCTGAAGACCAGGTTGCAGCCTTGCCTACCTGTTCCACTGAGACCCGATGACGGATAGCCCCTACATTCCTGGTAGAGTGAGCCATCACGTAAAATGGTGGATTCCTTCCCTTCTAATCAAAGGCCTGAGAAATCCACTAGCTGCCGAAATACTAATTGGTTGACTTAGTTGCTGGCTGACCCTTTCTTGGACCTTCTGAAAGGATGCATAGCAAGTCAAACTATCCAATTGTGACAGTCAATTTCAGATACACCTTTTATTTATTATTTACTTCAGTTACTTATATAGCGCTGTCAATTTACGCAGCACTTTACATATATGTTGTACATTCACATTAGTCCCTACCCTCAAGGAGCTTACAATCTAAGGTCCCTAACTCACATTCATACATACACATACTAGGGCCAATTTAGACAGGATCTAATTAACCTACAAGCATGTCTTTGGAGTGTGGGAGGAAACCGAAGTACCCGGAGGAAACCCACGCAAGCACAGGGAGAACATGCAAACTCCAGGCAGGTAGTGTCGTGGTTGGGAAATAAACCAGCCACCCTTTTTGCTGCTAGGCGAACATGCTATCCACTACACCACTGTGCCACCTTTTTATAGCCCATGCCACATCCAATGTGTGAAGGGGGTAGTCCCCTGTCTACTCGACCTGGAAAAAAAGAAAGGCAGGACAATGCTTTCATTTTGAAGAAAAGATAATAGCACCTTTGGCAAAAAAGGCAAATGGAAGCAAAGAACCACTTTGTCTTATGGAATACCAGAAACAGCTCCCTACATGAAAGGGCCACCAATTCGGATATTCTCCTTGCCGAGGGAATAGTGACCAGGAAAACAACTTTCCTAGTTAGAGGCACTAACAAAAGACCCTGGATTGGCTCAAATGGTGGCCTCTGCAAGACTAACAAAAACCAAATTGAGGTCCCACAGAGGTAATAGAGACCTAATTGGAGGAACCATATGTGTGACTGTGACAGAGAATGGGAAGCAACCGACCTCTGGAAAAAAATGCTAAGGCCGAAATCTGCCCCTTCATGTTACTCTGGGCCAGCTTCAAATCTACTCCAGACTGGAGAAAAGGCAATATCCGACCTATAACATTCTCTCCTGTTCCTTAAATTGATACTAAAGTCTTTTTTTTTGTTTAAAAACAACAAACATGTTATACTTACCTGCTCTTTGCAGTGTTTTTGCACAGAGCAGCCCGGATCTTCCTCTTCTCAGGTCCCTCTTTAGCGCTCCTGGCCCATCCCTTCTGCTGAGCGCTCCCACAGCAAGCAGCTTGCTATGGGGGCACCGAGCCCTTGCTCCGTGTGTCCATTCAGACACATTTCCGCAGCCCCACCCCCTCTTTCTCCTCATTGGCTCACTGACTTTGACAGCAGCAGAAGCCAATGGTGCCTGCTGCTGTCTCAGCCAATGGGAAGGGAGAGTTCCGGACAGCCAAATATCTTGTGCAACATTGCTGGATTGAGATGGGCCCAGGTAAGTATTAGGGGGGCTGCTGCACACAGAAGCTTAATGCATAGAATGCATTATGATAATAAAAACCTTCTGCCCTTAGAACCGCTTTAACGTTGCCTCCCATATGCACACCATGTTGTGTTCTGGTGCCTTCTTGCCTGCTCTTGTATTTTTATTTTCCAAGCTGCATATAGGGCCTGAATGTCTTGCAGGAAGAGTTGATCAACATGGAGCTCTGAACAAATGCTGCTCATAACCTAGAAGTCAGCCACCCCCAAAGAACTACAGGCCATCTGCTATAGTGGCAGATGGGACTTGTAGTTTATTCATTCACAGATCCATGTGAATGAATGACTTGGCTCTGCAGGTGGAGCCCCGCACAGCCGAACTGTTTTTAAGTTTTGACAGTAGGTGCAGGAAGAGGGTCCCCCGCTTGCTGTCATGGGGGAGATCGGAGTGTGTGGGCAGGAGCTCTTTAGTAACATGTTACGTGTTACACCCTAAAGACAGGTGTAAAATGTTACTAACGTCAGACTTATCTTTTTTTTTTTTTTTTTTTTAATAATATTTTATTGAGAAAATCAGAAATAAATACATACAGGAGACTGTCACAGAATTTCAAACAATGTAACTTAGTGGGAGTTTGACTCCTGAAAACAAAAAGAAAAGGTAGTGAGATCAACTATACAATTGAGCAAATGCATAGGGAGACTCAATATACACTATCAAGATGTATTAGTAAAAATAATAAGAACTGGATGGATGGATCTCCTGCCGGGGATGGGGGGGGGGAGGGGGGCTGCACCCTTTGATTGGGGATATGACGTGAGAGTCCAGAGGCTTGATTGGAGACATCTTTAAAGTAAGTGAACCGGTTGTACGATGAGTTGGAGGTTTCCTGGGGAAGGATGAAATCTAGAAAGGTGCTCCAACGCGTAGAGAAACGGTTTATTGCAGTTGGGTGGTTGAAGTCAGTTAGTATTTTCTCTTTTCTTAGCTGTATTATTAACTCTTGCTTCACTTGGGATATAGTCGGAGGGGAGGACGAGGTCCAATTTTTCAAAATTGCCTTTCTGGCTTGAAGGGGCACATTAGTATCCATTCCTTGTGTTTTAAGATCTGATCAGCTGGTTTTGGTTTTTCCCGCGGCTGTTTGTCCCAGTATCCAAAGATCATGAGGAGGGGGTCCTTTGATATCAGGGACTGGGTAATGTTGTAGATGAATGAGATGACCTCATCCCAGAAGACTGTAATAGAAGGGCATGTCCAAAATCGATGCGTTAGGGGGGTCTTGGTAGGCTGCACAGTGGGCAGTACATCGAAGAAGTGTTTTGTTTGTCCATAAGAAAAGGTTTGTATGCCCGGTGCAGTATCTTTAATTGCGTTTCCCTCCATTGTTCGCTGGGGGATAGTCTGAAGCCCCGTACACACGGTTCGACGATCGCATACAACAGGTCGTACTCATGACCATTGTATGCAAAATCGATCGTTCGTATGCGCAATTTGAACAGTCGAACATACGGCGGTCGTACAAGGGAGTTGTATGAGCAGACTAGAAAACTTGGTCGTACCAATAAGCTCTCATACGACCGTTGTATCGTGTGTACAGAGCAGTTGGTACAACAAGTTGTATTGTGCAAAACACGCATGCTCCGAAGTCAGGAATGGCTGGATGCTAATTACATGCACCTGAAAGTTCTTTCCCCGGACGTACGATTGTGTAGTGCAGTCAGTATGCTGCATACAACAGCCAACATACGATTCAACACTGTCGTACATGCGATCGTCGTCCCGTGTGTACGGGGCATAAGTGTTTTGTTATATCCCAAAAGAAGTTTCTCTTATGTTCACTGACAGACGCAGCTCTTCTTAAATGACACGTGGGTTTTATGTCGTCCTATCAGGAGTGACTAGGCAAAACAGATGCAAAAGCATCAGGGATAGGCGCTGTATTTTGGGTGCACAGTAAATTCTTCTCGACGCAGACAGTCACTTGTATTCTCTTTGAAGAAAACCCTATATTGTTTTGTGAATACGGGGCATGTGTGCCCTGCTGCTAGCGTACATGCTGTCACAACTTAGCATACAACCGACAACATACGTCGTATGACTGACGTGATGTGTTAGCATGCAGGCCCCTTTCTTGAAAGTCCACGTACATTAATCGTAGGTCGGTAAGGACTGAAGCCTCGTACGCACAAAACGTGTTATGTTGAACAACATGGTTGACGAGACATGTGTGCTATGTTGCCAGCATACTCTCGAATAACCATGCTGGTTCAAAAGATCAGACGAGTATGTTGAGGGAACATGCTGGCGGCATACAAGCTGACAAGTTTAACGCGTATGCTTGCTAGCTAAAACGTA
>BLSH010258397.1:24772-36629 GCA_018402905.1 Glandirana rugosa | reverse complement strand
CTGGTTTGACGCACATCCCTTGCCTGGCGCATGTGCTGAATTTGGTGGTACAGAATTTTTTAAAAAACTACCCGGATATGTCAGAGCTGCTGCATAAAGTGCGGGCCGTCTGTGCACACTTTCGGCGTTCTCACCCTGCTGCTGCTCGCCTGTCTGCGCTGCAGCGGAACTTCGGCCTTCCCGCTCACTGCCTCTTTTGCGACGTGCCCACAAGGTGGAACTCCACCTTGCACATGCTGGAGAGACTGTGCGAGCAGCAGCAGGCAATAGTGGAGTTTCAGCTGCAGCACGCACGGGACAGTCACTCTGCAGAACAGCAACACTTCACCACCAATGAGTGGGCCTCCATGCGAGACCTGTGTAGCGTATTGCGGTGTTTTGAGTATTCCACCAACATGGCCAGTGCCGATGACGCTGTTCTCAGCGTTAGTGTCCCACTTCTATGTCTCCTTGAAAAAACACTTCGGGCCATGATGGAAGAGGATGTGGCACAGGAGGATGAGGAGGAGGAGAAGGAAGAGGGGTAATTTCCACAGTTATCAGGCCAGTCATTCGCAGGTGGTTCGGAGGGTGGGTTCCTGCACCAGCATAGGCCAGGTCCAAAGGGCATAGTTCTGGAGGACGAGGAAGATGAGGAGGAGGAGGAATTGCAGCAGGGTGGCACCCAACGCAGCTCGTGGGCATCACTGGAGCGTGGCTGGGGGGATACAGAGGACACATATGATATACCTCCCCCAGAGGACAGCTTGTCTTTGCCTCTGGGCAGCCTGGCACACATGGCCGACTACATGCTGCAGTGCCTGCGCAACGACAGCCGAGTTGCCCACATTGTAACTTCTTCTGATTACTGGGTGGCCACCCTGCTGGATCCCCGTTACAAGGACAACGTGCCGTCCTTAATTCCCTCACTGGAGCGTGAGAGGAAGATGCGCGACTACAAGCGCACACTGGTAGAGGCGCTGCTGAGGGCATTCCCAAATGACACCGGGGGCTCAGCAGAAGCACAAGGCGAAGGCAGAGTAGGAAGAGGCCACCAACGCAGCTGTGCCACCGCCAGCACCTCAGAAGGCAGGGTTAGCATGGCAGAAATGTGGCAAAGCTTTGTCAGCAGCCCGCCACAACAAACAGCACCACCAGCTGATAGACAACGTCTTAGCAGGAGGCAGCATTTCAGCAACATAGTGCAAGAGTATGTGTGCACACGCCTACACGTACTGACTGATGGGTCTGCCCCATTCAACTTCTGGGTCTCCAAATTGGCCACATGGCCTGAGCTTGCCGTTTATGCCTTGGAGGTGCTGGCCTGCCCGGCAGCCAGTGTATTGTCGGAACGTGTGTTTAGCACGGCAGGGGGCGTTATCACAGACAAGCGGAGCCGTTTGTCCACAGCCTACGTGGACAAGCTAACCTTTATTAAAATGAATCAGGCATGGATCCCACAAGACTTGTCTGTACCTTGTGCAGAATAAACATTTAGACCGGACTCACACAGCCATTCATATACTTGTTTTTTTGAATAGGCCTCAATATTTTGGGGGCTACCCCAATTATAAACAAACAAAAAAAAAAATACCATGTTGGCTACCTCCTTCTCCTCCTCAACCACCGCCACTTCCACCTACACTGCCATGGTCATGGCCTAGTCAACCTCTAGGCTCCTATTCCACATCCACCCCCCCTTCCCATTTATTTATTTGATTTTAATTTATTTTCCCTATCCCCATTTTTTTTGTAGGGCGCTTGCCCTACTCTTACCCCCATTTTACTTCCTTTTGCAGCCCTCTAGCACTTGCCAGGACATTGTTACAGCCATTTTTGTGCCTAAAAGTTCGGGTCCCCATTGACTTCAATGGGGTCCGGTGTCCGGGATAACGTTCGGGCAACGTTAGGTGCCGAACCCGGACTTTTTCCCAAAGTTTGTCCGGACCCTCCGAACCCGAACGTCCAGGTGTTCGCTCAACTCTAGTCATGAGACAAGTTTCAGGAATGGCTTTCATTTCTGTCCATTTGAAGAATCTCAAAGGCATACAGCTAAAACTTAAGTCCACTAACACATTTTAACTTAGCAAGGTTCCCTAATTATAGCACAGTGATGGTACCAAAACCAAACTGGGCGGTTTGACCTATCCTGGACCTAAAATCCCTAAAGAAATACCTATGCATTCCCTCCGGCAAGCAGGCCCCTCTCTATAAGGTCTCATGCTCGGAACTTAAGATCCAAGAGGCATCCTTCAGTGAGAGGTTTTATGGTTGCCTCATCTGAGGCTATTCCCTTTGCTCAGTTCTGCTCAAGGCTCCTCTGGCACAACATTTAGTTGGCTTCTCTTCAGTCAACCAAGGAACTCTCTATTCTGGTAAATTGCCAATCCAGCCTTGTATGTAGGGAACTCCTTTCTCCCACCCTCATGGATGGTTATAACAACAGAAGCCAGGCTCACAGGCTGGGGAGGAATGTTTCAACCTCTCACAGTTCAGGTAACTTAACCACCCAGAGAAGCAAAGCTCCCTATCAACATCTATGCACCGCTGGACCTTCTTTCTCCAGGGACACCCAATCAGGTTGCAATCAGACATTTCCTCGGCAATAGCCTATATCAATCGGGGAAACCACAAGTTCAGACAGCCTTGAAAGAAGCAAGGCTGATCATTTCCTGGATGGAATAGTACTGTCCAGCAATCTCCACTTTTCACATGGAGAATTGGAAGGCGGATTTTCTCAGTCACTACCTGGACCAAAGGGAATGGTCCCTTCTTCCCGACATGTTCGATCTATGTCAGAAATAGGGATGTGGACATCCTGGTTTCCAGATTCAACAATGTTACCCCTATTTGTAGCCAGGACCAAGGATTCTCTACCACTTCAATTTGATGTTCTCATAATTCCATGGACTCTGTTCAAGGTAATAAGTGGCTTCCCTCCAGTGCAGATTCTTCTTTGACTGGTCTGCAAAAACCAAGAAAATGGGTAATTCTTCACCAAAAGAAGAACCTGGTACACAGTCATATTCAAACTAGGAGGTGTCCCCCTGGCCCCTCCCAAGCAGGCCAGACCTGCTGTCTCAAGGCCGCCTGTACCATCCTGCTTCTTAGTCATTGGCTTTAATATCAAGGCTGTTGAAGCCCTGGTTTTGAAGAACTGGGTTATATCTGACTCTTTTTTTGTTCCCACATTACTCAAAGCAAGAAAGGCCACTTTGAGGAGAATCTACTCTGTAGAGTCTCCTCTCTTGGGTATTCTGACATCAAATATCTGTTGCTCACTTTTGTAAGGCCACCACTTGGTATTCAGTTCATACATTCTGCAAGTTTTACCAGGTGGATTTCTAGGCCTTTACGGATGCAGTTTTCAGCCAGAGTTTAGTGGCACTCCGAGTTGGGTCCTTGACCCCTATCTATTTTGTTGGGATCATTGGCACAACTTGATTTGCCTTGTTGTTGCCCATTCTCTGATTTATTGCTTGGGAATGTCACAGGGTCTATGAATATCTAGCCCATGTCCTGAACTGTGTGATTTAAAAAAAAAGAAATGTTGACTTACCTTTTTTAGATTTTTAAATGTTGAAGTGCAGGACACCCCCCCGTTCCTGTGTTAGTGTTCATTGTTTGCTAAAAAGAAAAACAGAGGTCTCTCAAGGTAGGGGTGTGGTAGGGTTATAGGGGCATGTCCAAAAGCTTTGTTATTGTCCAATCACCTGAAGGTAGCAGCCTATAACCCAGAGTCTGTGAATATCCAGCTTGTGTCCAGTACTATATATGGAAAGTACAGGTAAGTCAAAATTCCTTTTTAAAACCCTTCTATGCAAGGACTATTATGTAACTTATGTTTTGTCACTTTCTCAGTGGTATATCTTTATTTTATGTGTTGTACTATATTTTCCAAAAACAGTATTTTTGCTATGATAAGGTTATTATGGATCTCTGCACTGACACCTTTATTTTGCTTGGCGTAGTGGTTCGTGTGACGAAACAGATTATTATTGACCTAGAGAATACTTGTCCAGTGTACATCGACAGAATTCCTGGCCCACACAGCAACTGAGCTGATACAGAACAAAAAAGTAGCAGCACTGTAGTTGGTACTAAAATATGGTTCTCCCGGTAGCACAAACTTAATTTTTGAGCATATTTTCCAAATACCATTTTGCTGCACATATTGTTTTTCCCTTATTCATTTGCACATGTAATGGAACAGGGATCTGGGAAATGATACAAAGCTATTGCAGCATAATGAGCACTTGCAATGATTGCTTGAAATGTGTTTTTTTTTATGAAATATACTTTCTCTCTTTAGACTTTGTATGATCCCATCAATCCTGATCGTGAAGCTGTGCTAGATTCTAGCAGCCTTACAGACAGCGAAAAGCTATCCAAAGAAAAAGAAGTGCTAGAGCATCTGCAGCCAGTTCTGGATCAGGCTAACTTTAATGTGTTGTCTGAGGATGCTTTGGCTTATGCACTAATTGTGCACCACCCTCAGGATGGAGTGCAGGTATTTGATCTATAATTTTATGTATTAACACCATATGCCTGAAATATGTATTCAAATGCTTATCTTTGCTTTGCTTTGTAATGAAATCTGTTAGCTCATAGGCCTCATACACA
The DNA here is from genome assembly GCA_018402905.1 of Glandirana rugosa. NCBI lineage: Eukaryota > Metazoa > Chordata > Amphibia > Anura > Ranidae > Glandirana > Glandirana rugosa. Next base: position 32,027 of record BLSH010258397.1, on the reverse strand, counting down.
GGGACGTTTTTTACTGCCGCATTTTTTAGCGTTTTTTTGCAGCTCTCCATGTTATTCATTGGCCCCATACAAACCCTGACGTCTTTGAGCTGTAGATGGCGTTGGCGTTCTTAAGCTGTAAATTGAACGCAGGACCCGCGCATTCCGAGGCTGTAGCGTTATGGCGTTTTTTTGACGCTGAGCCGGCAAAACACTCACTAACGGGCGTTAACTCCGTAGCGACATCAACCAGCATTTTTAGCGCCCACGTTTTCAGATTAAAAAATAGCAGAGGAATGTTTTTTTTTGTCAACAAAACGGCTATTGACGCCGACGCTCACTGACGCGCATTAACGCCGATGCAGAACACAGATGAAATCGTGTTTTTGAAGTTAATTTTTGCCTGGCGACGGTCCCGACGTTTTGCTATTACGCCCATGTGTATGAGGCCTTAAGTGAAAGTGTCCTATCACACATTTCATGTTACGGCGCAGGCATAAAATGGCACTAGAATCGGGTGATCTTTTATGAGCGTTGATCTTTAGGCATGAGGGAAAGATGTAGAATGGACAAAAGCTTGGAATTGCAGATCATGCTTATGTAAGACTATAAGCTGAACCTTCTAGTACATCATGAATAATACTGTCTTAAAGCATTCAGTAGTTTTCTGTTAACTAAGTGATGAAGTACGAATTTGTTGATGCTGTATTCCATCACTCGCCCAAGAGAGCTCTGTTAAAGTATAACTGAACTCTGAACTAAACCTTTTATACAGTGGGGCAAAAAAGTATTTAGTCAGCCACCAATTGTGCAAATTCTCCCACTTAAAAAGATCAGAGAGGCCTGTAATTTTCATCATAGGTACACTTCAACTATGAGAGACAGAATGAGAAAAAAAATCCAGAAAATCACATTGTCTGATTATTAAAGAATTTATTTGCAAATTATGGTGGAAAATAAGTATTTGGTCAATAACAAAAGTTCATCTCAATACTTTGTTATATACCCTATGTTGGCAATGACAGAGGTCAAACATTTTCTGTAAGTCTCCACAAGGTTTTTACACACTGTTAATGGTAGTTTGGCCCATTCCTCCATGCAGATTTCCTCTAGAGCAGTGATGTTTTGGGGCTGTCGCTGGGCAACACGGATTTTCAACTCCCTCCAAAGATTTTCTATGGGGTTGAGATCTGGGGACTGGCTAGGCCACTCCAGGACCTTGAAATGCTTCTTACGAAGCCACTCCTTCGTTGCCCAGGCGGTGTGTTTGGGATCATTGTCATGCTGAAAGACCCAGCCACGTTTCATCTTCAATGCCCTTGCTGATGGAAGGAGGTTTTTACTCAAAATCTCACAATACATGGCCCCATTCATTCTTTCCTTTACATGGATCAGTTGTCCTGGTCCCTTTATAGAAAAACAGCCCCAAAGCATGATGTTCCCACCCCCATGCTTCACAGTAGGTATGGTGTTGTTTGGATGCAACTCAGCATTCTTTTTCCTCCAAGCACGACAAGTTGAGTTTTTTCCAAAAAGTTGTATTTTGGTTTCATCTGACCATATGCCATTCTCCCAATACTCTTCTGGATTATCCAAATGCTCTCTAGCAATCTTCAGACGGGCCCGGACGTGTACTGGCTTAAGCAGGGGGACACGTCTGGCAATGCAGGAATTGAGTCCCTGGCGGCGTAGCGTGTTACTGATGGTAGCCTTTGTTACTTTGGTCCCAGCTCTCTGCAGGTCATTCACTAGGTCCCCCCATGTGGTTCTGGGATTTTTTGCTAACCATTCTTATGATCATTTTGACCCCACGGGGTGAGATCTTGCGTGGAGCTCCAGATCGAGGGAGATTATCAGTGGTCTTGTATGTCTTCCATTTTCTAATAATTGCTCCCACAGTTGATTTCTTCACACCAAGCTGCTTACCTATTGCATTTTCAGTCTTCCCAGCCTGGTGCAGGTCTACAATTTTCTTTCTGGTGTCCTTTGACAGCTCTTTGGTCTTGGCCATAGTGAAGTTTGGAGTCTGACTGTTTGAGGTTGTGGACAGGTGTCTTTTATACTGATAACGAGTTCAAACAGGTGCCATTAATACAGGTAACGAGTGGAGGACAGAGGAGCCTTTTAAAAAAGAAGTTACAGGTCTGTGAGAGACAGAAATCTTGCTTTTTTGTAGGTGACCAAATACTTATTTTCCACCATACTTTGCAAATAAATTCTTTAAAAATCAGACAATGTGATTTTCTAGATTTTTTTTTTTTCTCATTTTGTCTCTCGTAGTTGAAGTGTACCTATGATGAAAATTACAGGCCTCTCTCATCTTTTTAAGTGGGAGAACTTGCACAATTGGTGGCTGACTAAATACTTTTTTGCCCCATTGTATATTGCAGCTTGCCAGTCCAGTGGCTGGATTATTTTTTCCTGGTGATCCTGCCAGTAACACACTTAATGGCCTTGGGTGAAAATAATCATTCACTGCACTTTATTTATAGAGAAGCAGCATTCTTAAGCTGGGACAGGCAGTGTTTCTGGACTATAGTATGTCCCTCTCTCTCATAGCTAATAACCGTGCAGCAGAGGTAGTGATCACAGGAATTGGTTGAACTAGGTGGACTTGTGTCTTTTCTCTTACGTTCATTGACAAACGCAGCCTCTATTCATGACACATGGGGTTTATGCACATCCTACTAGGAGACTAGGCAAAAAGAAAAAAAAAGCAAGCTGACCCCTCCCAGGGGGCTGTCCTCACTCAGCATATAACCCCCTAGCTCTGCATAGCATATCAGTTTTTTTATGCCTAGTGCAAGGAGTTAGACCTGGCTCCCTTATGGGATCTGCGGTTCCCCATTTTTTCTTCTTTTTGCTTTTCTCAAGCTATCTGATGAAGACTGCTGCCAAGTAGCCGGCTGAGGCATAGAGGATAACTCGAATCCTGAAATTTCCCCAGCACGGCCAACAGATGCGAGCTACCCTTAGCTTTGGCGGGGTCCACCACATCGTACCGGTTCCGTGCGGGGGGGCTAGTGGGTGAACCCCACTTACGTCCGAGGGACTGGGCTGCGCTCGCGTCCAGGGGCGTTTCTGGCATGCAACATCCCTCTCCACCTGAAGGCAGGAAGGTCTGCTACCGGGTGGCTACCCGCTGCGCCCGTTGGGAATGGTGAGTGACATCCCCTCTCCCCCCCTCCTGGGGTGCGGAGGGGGGGGCGACTAGCGGTACCGTAATTCCAGTGGAGGGTCCTGGGGTCAAGGTGTTCTTTTCCTATTTCCACGCCCCCGCGCCGCACCCCCCGCGCAAGCGGTACCGCAATGCGGCGTTTCGCCGCCATTTCGCTGTGATTCTGCCATTTTGCCTGAGCTGCGTCTGGCGGCCATTTTGCCGTAGCCGCGGCCATTTTAATGGCTTGTTTGGCCTCTTGTGACCGCTCGTCGGCCATTTTGCCGTAGGCGCGGCCATTTTACCATGTGCTTTGGCCTCTTGTGACCGCTCGGCAGCCATTTTTGGTATGTCCCACTGATAGAAAACGTGCGTGTCTGCGCCGTTTTTCTCTTCCTGATCAGCGGTGCACACACACAGCGGCAGCAGCTTGGCAGTGGCGGACAGCACACCTACAGTGACTGTGGAGGGCATACAGAACAGCAAGTATAGCTGACTTTTCCCTGGGGTGTCGGTGGCAGCGGTGCAGAGTCCTGGGCATATCCTGGTCGCTCTGTGGGGCAGTTTGGTGGGGCAGCATTGTGGGGGTGTCATGGCCCATAGGCCTTCAAAGGGGTCCAGTGGTTCAATGGCGGCTGAACCTACGGATTCTTCTCCAGAGGGGTCCGCAGAAGTGCAAGTGGCGCTGGGACCTCTGGTTCCCCTGGATCAGCTAACATCCATTTTGGGAGAGTTTTTCGCCCGGGGGGTACTAAGCCGTGCCAAGGAGGTGACTAAAAAGCGTCCGCCCCCTCCTCCTCCTTCTGAGGAGGAACCTGAACCGGATGGGGCTCTGTGGTCACAGGGACCCCCGTGGAGCTTTCGGATGGTGAATTGAAGCCCTCAGACGGTGAGGAGCACCAGGGGGCCTCAGTGGAGCACGAAAGGACTGGACCAGACCGGGGAGTCGCAAGAGCCTACCTGCGTTTGTGGGTCTTTTAAACCGACACGGACCCCTAAGGTGTTTCCTTTATGTCCAATTTTTTTGACTAGTTTGTGTACAAGGAATGGCAGCGTCCGCAGAATTCCTTTTCACTGCCCAAACGTTTCTCTGTGCGCTATCCTTCTGAGGACAGCCTTTTGAAGAAGTGGGCATCCCCCGCAGTGGACCCTCCAGTGGCTCGCCTGAATAGGGTGATGACCATTCCATTGGAGGGGTCACCATCCTTTAAGGATCCGGCCGATAGATGGATGGAGGCGGTGTCCAAGGCATTGTTCTTGGTGGCGGGGACGGCCATGAGGCCGGCTCTGGCGTCGGCCATGGTGGCGCAGTCGCTCACAGAATGTGCGACGGAGTTGCGCTATGATTTGGGCTGCAGGTGCTCCCCTGAGGCTTTGCAGCGGGCAGACCACCTGGTGCAGGGTCTCCGTTACCTATGTGACGCAGCTTTGGACCTGCTCCCTATGCTGTCAAAGATGTCTGTTTTTGCAGTCATTATCAGACGGTTATTGTGGTTACGGTGTTGGTCTGGTGACCACGCGTCCAAAAAGGGCCTCGCGGACCTCCCTTTTCAGGGTGGTCGTCTTTTCGGGACGCAACTGGATGAAATAATTTAGGATTTCACCGGGGGAAGAGTACTTTTCTCCCAGAACCCAAGCGGCAGGATTAGCGCCGTAGGCCGGTGCCTTCATCCTCGAGCCAGAAGCGTTTTTTTTCGTCCGCCCGGTTCAGCGGGCAAGGGCTCACGGCCCGGCAGGTCTGCCCGGGGTCCCGCAAGCGGCCCTGGCAGTGCAAGCCCGATAAGACGGAGGACAAGCATGATGGTTTGTCCCCGCCCAACTCTCGGGTGGGGGCCAGCTTCTAGGGTTCACAGACCGGTGGGCCGCTCGCATCTCCGATCAGTGGGTGCGGGAAGTGGTGTCCTCCGGGTACAGGATAGAGTTCAGTACTTTACCCCCAGACAGATTTTTACCAACAAACTTGAGGCTCCCACCGGGGCGTCAGGAAGCTCTGCTGGGGGCTGTTCAGACACTGTCCGAACAAGGGGTAATTGTGCCGGTCCCTCCGTTGGAAAGGTTCCACGGCTTCTATTCGAACCTCTTTGTGGTGCCCAAAAAAGGTGGGGTCAGGCCAGTTCTGGACCTGAAAGCGCTCAATCACTTTGTGAGAGCACGGAAATTCAGGTTGGAATTAGTCCGCTCGGTCGTGGCCGCCCTTCACCAAGGGGACTTCATGGCATCTCTGGACATCAGGGACGCTTATCTTCATGTTCCCATTTGTCTCCGACATCAGCGTTTCCTGCGCTTTGCGGTAGGGGATCTACATTTCCAATTTGTGGCACTTCCCTTCGGTCTGGCCTTGGCTCCTCGGGTCGTCACCAAGCTGCTGGCTCTATTGAGGCAGAGAGGCATTGCTGTGGTAGCATACCTCTACGATCTGCTCCTGCGAGCGGAGTCAGCTTCGGCTCTCTCGACATTGATCCCGTCCTGTTGTCTGGATTATCTGGGTCTAATATTGGACACGGAGCAGGCGAAGGTGTTCCTACCTCCGGCCAAGTGTCTGACGCTACAAGCAGCGGTGTGATTCCTGACGTCACATCGGTGGTCCCCTTTACGGTTCTGTATGCGGTTGTTGGGGCTCATGGTCTCGGACCTTCGAGGCGATACCGTACGCCCAGAGTCACACTGTGCTCCTACAGTGAGCGATCCTGTTACGGTGGGACAAGTCTCCGTTGTCCCTGGACCAGCTGATCAAATTGGATTATCAAACCAGGGGGTCATTGACCTGGTGGCTCCGGGCCCCAGCATTGACTTTGGGAAGGTTGTTTCTTCCCCTGAATTGGTCGATAGTCACGACGGACGCCAGCCTATCGGGCTGGGGAGGGGTCCTGGGGCAGTTGTCTGCTGAGGGCCGTTGGTCGACGCTGGAATCGCGCCTTCCAATAAATGTGCTGGAGCTGAGGGCAATCAGGCTGTCTCTCCACTGATCGGCAAGGCTGCGGAGGCGGCCCACATTCTGAGGTGGGCAGAACTTCACGTGCCGGCAATCTCCGCCATCTACATCACGGGCGTAGAAAACTGGCAAGCGGACTTTCTCAGTCGCCAGACTCTGGATCAGGGGGAATGGTGTTTGCATCCAGAAGTGTTCCTCCAGATTTGCAAACGGTGGGGCACGACAGGCGTGGACCTAATGGCGTCCAGGTTCAATCACAAGGTGCAGAGCTTTTGTGTGCAGGACAAGGGTTCCGTTGGCGGCCGCCACGGACGCACTAGTCGCACCTTGGTCCCGGTACAGGCTTCTGTACGTCTTTCCTCCTCTCAAGCTTCTACCGCAGCTCCTGTGCAGGATAGTAGCGGAGGGAATCCCGACAATCCTGGTGGCTCCGGATTGGCCTCGGCGCCCTTGGTATGCCGACATGGTGCGGATGGTAACAGACGTTCCCTGGCGGCTCCCGCTTCGCGAAGATCTGCTGTCGGGGACCCATCCTGAACCCTGCTTTACCCTCGCTGGCTTTGACGGCTTGGCTATTGAGTCCCAGGTACTGAGGGATAGGGGCGTTTCTGACTCCGTGTTCCCTACCATGCTTAAGGCGCGTAAGTGTATGTCGCGCAAGATATATCATCGCACCTGGAAAGCTTATATTGCCTGGTGTGAGGCGGGGGGTTGGAACCCCCGCTCTTTCTCTATATCCCGGGTGCTGGCCTTCTTGCAGCAAGGCCTGGATAATAATTTGGCTTTGAGTACACTCAAGGGTCAGATTTCGGCTCTGGTGATTCTTTTTCAACATCCTTTAGCTACGCATTCTTTGATACGTACATTTGTACAGGGTGTACGTCATCCCAAGGTTGGGGGGCGGAGTGTGGTCCGTTATATTCGAAAGGTCCACGCTACTATATAGAACGCGCTGTATGTGAATGCGCGGAATTCGTACCATCCCTTGTGCCTCAGTCTTTGCGGGGATAGGGAGTCATGGACCCTGAGTTATCGGTTCGGCAGTTTCGGTCGCTCCCATTTCGTCCCAAGTCCTACCCAGGGGCTGTCGTCTAGAAGCGCTTCGCCCTCGGCGGTCCCTTGCAGACAATGGTAGGCGTGGTACAGCCGTATGGTTCCCGCGGCTCCGGTTAGGCCTCGGTGGTCCT
>BLSH010258345.1:0-17267 GCA_018402905.1 Glandirana rugosa | reverse complement strand
GGACAATATATAGATTTCTTCCTACAGCCACTGGTGATGGGCACACCCTCGTATCTCAGAGATTCAAAACAACTGATCAATATACTGGGGGATGTGAGGTGGAAGCCCGGATACCTATTGGTTACAGCCGATGTTTCGGCGCTATACACCTCCATCTCGCATGCCCTGGGTTTGGAAGCGGTTAGACACTACCTCGGAAGGGATTTGTCTATCCCTTGCTTACAGAAACAATTTATTCTGGACCTACTGGAGTATGCAATGGCACACAATTATTTTTGGTGTCAGGGCTCCTTCTACTTGCAGAGGAAGGGGGTTGCCATGGGGGCCAAGTTTGCCCCCAGCATGGCAAACCTCTTCATGGCAAGATGGGAGGAGGAGGAGGTCCTTGGGACAGAAAGACCAGAACTGATAGTCTGGAAGAGGTTCATAGATGGTATCTTTTTCATCTGGGATGGAGATGAACAGTCAGCTAGAACATTCCTTGAGGTTTTGAATAACAACCAGAAGGGCATAATCTTAACATCTGAAGTCCATCCCTCGGAGATTCACTTCTTGGATTTGACCATTAGAGCCTCGGGTGACACTTTGATTACCTCCACGTTTTTTAAGAAAACGGACAGGAACAGTTACATCCCCACAGACTCCTGTCATCATGCAGCTTGGATCTCAGCAGTTCCCAAAGGCCAGTTTCTCCGCCTAAGACGTAATTGTTCAAAGGTGGAAGATTTCCGGAGGGAAGCTGAGATCCTAAAGAAAAGATTTCTAGAAAAAGGTTATGCGGAAGCAACCCTGGAGAAAACCATCAGAGAGGTTGAACTACGTAATAGAGAGGATTTGATTAAAGACAAGCCCCCCAATTTGAATCAGAGTCAGGACTGGTCTTCTTCTTTCTTTACTACATACACTGAACAACATTATATGATTAAGGGAATTATTAACAAGCATTGGCCGATCCTAAAAGGAGATCGCATCCTTGGACCAACACTCCCTGACAAACCAGGGGTAATTTTTAGGGGAGCCGGAAGTTTAAGAAACAAAATTGCTCTTAACGTCCCTGATCCACCTACTAGACCAGTATTCTTTGGGGATCTAAAGGGATACTATTTCTGTCATAGATGTAAGGCGTGCGAGGTAAACTCCCTGACAGGAAGGAAGGTGACATCCTTTAGTTCCTCAGTTACAGGGAAGGAATATGAAATTAAAACTTGCATTACGTGTAGTACTCGAAACGTTGTGTACCTCATCAAGTGCCCATGTGGGTTGGATTATGTAGGAAGAACTACCCGGAGTCTAGCCACCAGATTGGGAGAGCACATTTGCAACATCAAAAAGGGGTTTCCGGGACACAGCGTTTCGAAGCACTATGATTTAAAACATGGAAGAAGTTTAGCTGGTACCAAGTTTATAGCCTTGGAGAGATTTACGGGACATTGGAGGGGAGCTAATGCTAAAAGATGTATTTCCCAAGCAGAAACCAGCTGGATATATAGATTAAAGTGTTATATGCCATTTGGTTTGAACGTAGAATGGGACCTGAACTGTTAACCCTTGACTGGGAGGAAGTTTTTACAGACAGGGTATGGACCCAAGGTACAAAATATCGGTTGTTAGGGAGGATGGGAGGCTCGTGGCAATTTAATGCTAACCACCATAGGGTCAGTTTCTGGTATTAAATATTTTCAATTTTTAATTCTGATGTAGATTTGTTTAGATGTAACTCTGACATTATTCAGAAGTTAACTCTGAGTGATGGAGCTGGGATTATTTATATTTCTTCCAGCAGGGGGCACCCTGCAATATTGTAGGATGTATTATATATAAATTAACTTTCTGATTGTTTTTTATTAGCTAATATTTATCTTCATATTGTGAGTAATGTTGACAAATCAAATTATTGGCTATTTCAAATTAGCCTTTATAAACGTTGAATATTTTGGGAGTAATGTGAAAGTAGGTGTTAAAGATGTTTTTGGAAGATACCGCATAAGTTTGGGGGATCCCCAACCAGCTCCTTATATGCCTTGTGAATATAAAAATGTTTACGGCTTTGTTTTTATGTTGATGGTAAGCACCTCCTAGGGCGGTAGAAAATTACGGGTTTGTTACTCGCACCTCCAACCTATACACATAGTATTTAGTGTATTTTAGTGGTAGGTGGGCTAGTTAAACAACCTTAAAACGGGGAATTTGCACCTTCCCGTTCTCCCGGTAATTTGTAAATTACTTTGTTCTGAAATTTCTTTACAAAGTGTCCCCACTATGGGAATCCGCCATGTTTATGGTTGGTTTGGGTATTGGAAACGAAGGAGGAATAGAGTTAATCAGAACATGAAATGTGAGAGCTGATTGGCCCTCCCGGGCTATTGTTAGGTATAAATTGAGTGGTCTGAGCGTGTGGGCGTATCCCTGATGACGTCACCTCTGACGAAACCGGTTGGAACGCCCGCACGTTGACCACTCCTCTGTTATCGCCGTCAAGCATCTGCGCATGCGCGGCCGCAGCGCGGCCATTTTTCTTCCTGGTGGATGTTCATATATGCTTTGTCAAAGACGAACTGTTTGTAAGTTTTATTCTTTTTATTATTAAATTTTTGAAAACGGTATTACACTATTGGGGCCCTTTATTCCTACATGTCTGGATTGATCCTTCCATCTGAGTGACTTGGAGGTCGGGTTCCACAGCTGGGCCAAAAGTTTGTAGTGAATACAGCAGCAGGAGGGGAGACTACCTGATTGCAGCAGCAGGAAGGGAGACCACCTAACTCGTAAATAAAGCGTGTTTGACCACTCTTATCAGGGGGTCGCATGCTCTCTGGTAAGAGTATATCAGCAGGGGTGTTGAGTGGCACCAGTGTGAACCTGTTTTCCTTTCTGACACGGATTGGGACTTTTTCTGCTTGTTTCATCTTTGAACACTTACCATTTCTTGGATTTGCTGTATTATGGACTCATGATATATTGAGCTAATAGCGCTGCACCATTTTATATATTAATAACATAAAGTTGAAAATATCATTTTTTTTCAAAATTTCCGTTCCTTTTTTGTTTATATCGCAAAAATTAAAGCAAATTAAGCGCAGTGGTGAACAAATACCACCAAAAGAAAGCTCTATTTGTGGGAAAAAAAAGGACGCAAATTTAGTTTGGGTACTGCATTGCATGACCGCGCAATTACCATTTGAAGCGGCACAGTGCCAAATTGAAAAAAGGGCTCCGGTCCTAAAGCTGGAAATCCTTCCGGGGCTGAAGTGGTTAAACCCGGACACATATGAATTACACAGGTTGTTCTGAGGCTAATTTAATGCAGATGAGGCACATAGTGAGTTTAATTACCAACTTAATTAGCCACAGAACCTGTGTAATTGATAAGTGTTCTGGTTTAAAGGGATGAGGTGGCAACTCTATGTGGCAACCCTACCCTGAGGTGAGTTTGTCCTCTGTAAAATGGGCGCGGCCCACTGGATCCTCCTCAGAGATGCTCGGTTCTCTAGTGTCCAGCAAATCTCCTATTTCGTACAGTGCATTCTACCACCTCCAAAATGGAGGGGGGGGAGATGGAAGGGAGGTTGAGCTGATTACAGGGGCGTTGCGAGGTGGGAAAAAGTCCAGGGGCTGGAGCCTGAATAAATGCGGCGCGCAAAGCATGGTTGTGGTTTAAACAAAATAGTGGGCGTGGTTTAAAGTGGCGTGGCTCAAATGGGTGTGGTTCGAGTCTGAGATGAATGAGGGAGAAAGAAAGAATCAAATAGGGAGGGAAGGAGAGAGAAGCAAAGAAAGAGGGATGGAGGGACAGCAGGCCCAGATCCTACACCACAATACCAATATGGAGTATCTTTATCTGCTGATTGTTAAACTTTCTGGAATACACAAACACCTGGTGTTAGCTCTTTATCCCGGCACCATAGTTGTTATGATGTCAGGATGATTGAAGCACATTATTTCTATTACTACATTGTAATATAAAATGAAATCATTCAACTCACCATAATGCAGAATTAGTGGGAGCCCCAAGCGTGTCACTTGCCACGTCGCCTGCTACCAGATGCCATCAGTGTACCCAGTGGAGTCCCTCCTTATATCAGGTATCCCCAGCAGCGTACCTCCTTACATCAGGTGTCCCTAGCGTGTCTCCTTGCATCAGGTGTCCCCAGTTACATCAGGTGTCCCCAGCGTGTCTCCTTGCATCAGGTGTCCCCAGTTACATCAGGTGTCCCCAGCAGCGTGTCTCCTTACATCAGGTGTCCCCAGCAGCGTGTCTCCTTACATTAGGTGTCCCTAGCGTGTCGCCTTGCATCAGGTGTCCCCAGCGTGTCTCCTTGCATCAGGTGTCCCCAGTTACATCAGGTGTCCCCAGCGTGTCTCCTTGCATCAGGCGTCCCCAGGGTGTTTCCTTGCATCAGGTGTCCCCAGCGTGTCTGCAAAGTAAAAAAACCCTATTCTTCTGCGCTTAAGGAGAGAATCTTCTCTGCGGTGGTGAGGAAGGGGATGTCTGATGGTAACAGAACTGGATAACGTGCCAACGTGCTGCCGCTTGATGGACTGGGGTCGTCCCAAGCTAAAGAAACAAAAGGCACACAAGGGCACACTGGCATTGCTAGCATTCTCTAGGATTCTCTGTCCATCTGTTGTATCTTTATCTCATGCAGATCAGCAGAATGTTCTTCTTCCAGTTTTGCCAACCTAGGGTTCCTTTCAACAGTTTCCGCGTGCCCTGTGCTGTGGGGAGCTCGCGGTTCCTCTGATTGGCCCCAGCGTGCCTCCATGCATCAGGTGCCCCCAGTTACATCAGGTGTCCCCAGTGTGTCTCCTTACATCAGGTGCCCCCAGCGTGTCTCCTTACATCAGTTGTCCCCAATGTGTCTCCTTACATCAAGTACCCCCAGTGTGTCTCTTTATATCAGGTGTCCCCAGTGTGTCTCCTTACATCAAGTACCCCCAGTGTGTCTCTTTACATCAGGGTGTCCCCAGTTACATCGGGTGACCCCAGCTTGTCCCCAGTGTGTCTCCTTGCATCAGGTGTATCTAGTTACATCAGGTGTCCCCAGCGTGTCTCCTTACATCAGGGTGTCTCCAGTTACATCGGGTGTCCCCAGCGAGCCACCTTACATTCTCATTCTGCAACATCCCTTAATGGACGTCACGTGTCCCGTGCTGGTACGGGATTGGCCAAGCATGACGTCCATCATAACCACCTGGCACCCGCTTCGGGACGTCACACCTCCCGTGATGTGGGATTAGACCAGCGTGGTGACGTCCCTTCATAGGCACCGTTGCTGCGCCACCATCTCTATGTATGGGGGCTCAGGGCTAATAATAGAATTAGACTACCAGAGCCCTGGAGCTTTTCGGGGCACCCTCTGGGCTGTAGCCCCCTTAGCCCTGGGCTTCCGATGCCCCTGGCTGATTATTATCATTATACGAAAGAGAATGGTGAGGGGGGGTCTGATGGAACCTCTAATAAATGTCTGTTATACAAAATGCTGGAGATGTACTGCGGATGGAGGATTATTAGAGATCTATAGGAGGGGAGAGCTCTGTTAGGATTGTATTATAGATGATGGAGGAGGGGAGCGTTTTCCTGGGACCCCCATCATCTGCATTCACCCCCTCCTGCACCCTGTATGGGGCTGTATGCAGAAGATGGGGGTAATCAGCTGCCATTTTATTTACCAGGTCCTCTACTTTTAGAGGGGTTCTTATGGTGGCCATAAACTAGGGGAAAAAGCGTTTGAGCTCTGATTCGAATAACAAAAAATCGTTCAGTAGAGCTCACGATACTACAATCGTGTAATCACCAAATTCTGATGAGAAATTGTTTAATGGATATAACTTAATGCATTTTATTGTTAGATTTTGATGCTTCCCTTTGTGTGAAAAAAACAATTGGACCTTTTACAATGCAATTCAACTTCAATAGGCTCCTTTCACACCGGATTTGTATGTGGGGAACGGCGCTGTCTCCTTGGTTAAAATACTAACGTATTAATAAAATTATAAATGTAAATGTGCAAATTCTGTGAGTGAAAGTTGTGCGTGAAGAAAATATTTGTTCTAATTAGTGATTACTCAAAGCCTTGTGAGTATGCCAGTATGTGAGATGTGTCGGGAGAATATTAATGATGTGATCCGTAAAAAGTCAGTGACAAGTCCGTAATCCGTAAAAGTCCGTAAATAAAAAACTTCACACAGTCTGATAAAACGATGATTGGTAGAGACTTCCAATATCAGAAATATACTTCAACCGTTAATACTGTAAAATTTATGAAAGAAGGTGATTATAAATAATGATCCGTGAAAAGTCCGTGAAGAGTCCGTGATCCGTAAAAATCCGTAAAAAATAAAAATTTTTAAAAAATTTTTCACAGTCTGATACAAATAATGATTAATAGAAACTTCCAATATCAATGATGTGCTTCAACCGTTGGTATTGTAAAATTCATAAAAAAGGTGACTTATGTGCCAAATGCTGTATCCTCTACACAGATGTGACTCGTGCTCCCCTCCTGTGCCCGCACTTACCAGAGACTCCACACCCCTACAGGGGTAACACGCCTGCGGTAAATGGGGTCTTTTTCTCCACAGGTCCAGGCTTCCTCCAGCTGGTCTCGTTCGTCTCCAGTTCCCTCGTTCCAGACTTGCTTCAGCTGGCCTCGGTTGTTTACCATCCACTTATGGCGCCATTCCGCTTCCCACCAGGATTTATCCTGGAAAAAATTAAGAGAGAGAGTTCCTCCGATAGTGTAGCGTGTTTAAAATAATGGGATTTTATTTCTTCAGAAAGTAAAAGCAAATCAAAATAAAAACCAAAAACACTGCGCTGACAGTTCCGGGTTTGCAGGATCTGCCTGCTTGAGGAAGGTATGGGTCCCTTCCTGCTAACCACTGAGCGCTCCTTCAGTAGGCCACGCCTTACGCGTTTCGTCATAACCGACGTCATCACAGCCTCAGATGACGTCGGTTATGACGAAACGCGTAAGGCGTGGCCTAATTTACGTTATTGCTTGATTCCTTTTGCTAAGCCATCACAGCTGAAGGAGCGCTCAGTGGTTAGCAGGAAGGGATATTGGAAGTTTCTAATAATCATTATTTGTATCAGACTGTGAAAAATTTTTAAAAAATTTTTATTTTTTACGGATTTTTACGGATCACGGACTCTTCACGGACTTTTCACGGATCATTATTTATAATCACCTTCTTTCATAAATTTTACAGTATTAACGGTTGAAGTATATTTCTGATATTGGAAGTCTCTACCAATCATCGTTTTATCAGACTGTGTGAAGTTTTTTATTTACGGACTTTTACGGATTACGGACTTGTCACTGACTTTTTACGGATCACATCATTAATATTCTCCCGACACATCTCACATACTGGCATACTCACAAGGCTTTGAGTAATCACTAATTAGAACAAATATTTTCTTCACGCACAACTTTCACTCACAGAATTTGCACATTTACATTTATAATTTTATTAATACGTTAGTATTTTAACCAAGGAGACAGCGCCGTTCCCCACATACAAACTTGTTTTAACACTACTTACCTTGCCTAGCAGGGAAAGGCTTGGAAGGCAGCAGTCTCTTAGTGTATTTTAGTATTGTGATTGTTTTTATCCTAGCGCATTACCCCCCATTTTAGTCAATCCTTTCACACCGGAGCCGCCCGAGCTGCGTTTTACCGTTCCTTATAAAGGCAGTGCGCTTTTAATCCCCCCCAACGGGTTAAACAGGGGTTAAAAGTGCTGGTTTGCGGCGTTCCCGAAGCTGTGTTTAGGTGCTTCGGGAGCACTGCCCCATTGTTTTCAATGGGCAGGGGCGGTATAGGAGCGGTGAATACACCGTTCCCACACCGCTGTCACCGCGGCTTGCAGGACTTTTTTTACTGTCCTGCAAGAGCACCGCCCCAGTGTGAAAGCACTCAGGCTTTTACATTGGGGTGGATAGGGAGTGACTTTTGAGGTGCTTTATAGCTAAATAGCGCCTGTAAAGCGCCTCAGTGTGAAAGGGGTCTAATAAATGATGCTAAAACACAGAAAATAATAAAATCAGTGAGGGGGGGGATGTGTAAAAACACTTTGTGTAATCATAAAAAATAAAACCACTGGTCTATGAAAAACAATGTTGTAACATAAAATTGGTAAAAAAAAAACATAATCGTGGTATTTAAAAAAAAATACTTTACAATAAAGTTATCTTAGTACATTCCTTGTTTTGTCATTATTGATATTTTATGATCTTTGGTTGATTATATAATTTTTTGTTTGGTGGGGGAGGGGCACATTTTGCAAATAAACAATCTTTCTTGTATAACCAGTTCCACACTGCCTACTGTCTATTTACGGCGGCAGTGTGGACGCTGGGCGCGAATCGGCGATCTGTGAATGGCCGCTAGGGGGCACGCTCGCCCGCCGCACTCCGGAGGAGTGTGCCCGCGGCTCAGGCAGACCCGATGTCCACCGGCGAGCCGCGATGAGCGGCCACATGCAAAGAACGGGGAACCGCCGATGTAAACACGGTGGTTCCCGGTTCTGTTAGTGCAGGCATGGGAGATCTACTGATCCCTGTCACTGGATCTCCCCCTGCAGGTTAACCCCTTCCCTGCCAATACCATTTATACAGTAATCAGTGGACATTTACATTTCTGATCTCTGAATAAATGTCATTGGTCCCAAAAAAGTGTCAAAAATGTCCGACATGTCCGCTGCAATATCGCAGTACCGCTAAAAATCACAGATCGCCGCCATTACTAGTAAAAAATAAAAACCCCAGAAATGAATTCTCATCAACCGTAAACGCGGCCACTTTTGCGCAAACCAATCAATAAACGCAGATTGCGATTTTTTTATCACAAATATGAGGAAGAATATAAATCGGCCAAAACCGGTGAAAAAAATGTTTTTTTATTTTTTTTTTGGATTTTAGCAAAAAGTAAGAAATTTGGGTTTTTTTGCAAAATGGTCGCTCTTCTTTTGTTTATAGCGGTAATCAGAAATGATGCAGAGGGGATCAAATACCACCAAAAGAAAGCACTATTTGTGGGAAAAAAAGGACGCACATTTTGTTTGGGTACAACGTCGCACGCACGCACCATGGTCAGTTAAAGCGACGCAGCGCCGAATCGCAAAAAGTGCTCTGGTCCTAACCTGGGAAATTCTTCCGGGGCTGAAGTGGATAATTGAACTTTCCTTCAAACAAACTTTTCACTTCCAGGTAAAGGTAATCCTTTCAGGCCGGGGTTCACATATGATGTCACAGCGGGGGGGGGGGTCCAGTGCACCCCCCCGTTCACTGATTGTGAGGCGTGAATCAGGCCTGAATTCTGAAACGGACCAGAAGACGCACAGAACCCTTCTACAGCGTGGATCCCGGAGCTGTGCGACCCAACTCCATAGAGAGCCGGTCACCCTCTCCTGTCATGAGAATCGGATGTGGAGAAAACGACATTCACTTCTTCGCGTCAGGGTGAACCCGGCCTCAATGTTTTGTTCATTTTCTAATTTTTCTCCAGGGTTAAAAACGATTTTTGATTTATGCTGACTCATTGGATGAAAACAAAACGAACGTTCTGAATACGTAAATTTTGAACATTTTTTTTGTCAGTGTTCATTTTCTAGCAAAAAAAAAAAAATGCTGATTTTCCTATGTATGGAAGCCTGCATTCACATAGGAGCGACCCGACTTCGGCGCGACTTCAAGGACCTCAGGCGACTTTACAACACGACTTTTGCCAGGCGACTTTGCCTTGACCAATCAGAGAAGGGAGGGAGGGGGCTGCCTACAAATAAATTCTATTCTTTATACTGTAAAGTCGATTCCATGTAGATGGGGATCCGACTTGGAGGCGACTTCTATTGAATCCTATGGGCACAAGTCGGATAGAAGTCGCCTAGAAGTAGTACAGGAACCTTTTCAGAAGTCGCCTTGAAGTCTGAGTGACATCAGTCGTGTATATTAAGACGGCTCCCATTCATTTCAATGGGATTTCAAATGTCACGCGACTTGGGGCAACTTGAGGCAACTCAAGTCGCATCGCAAGTCGCCCCTGTGTGAGCGGGCACTGAGAGAAGTCATAATTGCAGGTAGGTAAGTGGTTAATAGGTGTGGTCCTCCCCTGCCCTCTCCTGTGTGACTCACCTGAGTTCATTAATAAATCCCCAACACTCGGCTTTTAAGCCTCGTACACGCAGTGCAACGGTCGTACAACCCAATGGCTCAAATCGTATATTGGCTGTTGTATCTCGCATACTGACATGCCCTAAGCAATCGTACGACCAAGCCGAACGTAGTGACGTGTTATGAACGTATAAAGAGAACGTTCAGGTGCATGTAATTGGCGTCCAGCCATTCCTGACTTCGGAGCATGCGTGTTTTGCACAATACAACTCGTTGGACCAACTTCTCTGTACACACGGTACAACGGCCGTACAACCGCTTGTTGTACTACCAAGTTTTCTAGTTTGCTCATACAACCTCTCTTGTATGACCGTCGCACGTCGGCTGTTCTAATCACACGTACTAACGATCGATTGAGCATACAAAGGTCGTTCGTACGACCTCTTAATGTGATCGTCGACCCGTGTGTACGAGGCTTAAGGCTAGGTTCACACCGAGGCGTTTTTAGTGCATTTTGCAGATTTGCACTACAGCACAAGTTCCATAGGAAATCATGTTATATGGACTGTAGTGCAAAATGCAAAACGCACTAAAAACGCCGCGGTGTGACTCAGGCCTGATATAAAGCCGGCTACACACCATACAATATTAGGTCACCTGACCACCTTCAATGTGTATGTGATCAGGCCGGCCCATATATTACATAGTTGAAGGTAAGGCCTCATACACACGGGCGTAGTAGCAAAAGTCAGCGTTTTGCATCGGCGTTAATGAGCATCGGCATTTTTTTTTGTTTTTTTAAATCCTCTGCTATTTTTTAACCTGAAAACGCCAGTTAACGTCGCTACGGCGTTAATGCGCGTTTTGCCGTCAAAAACGATACAGCCTCGGAACGCGCGGTCCTGCGTTAGATTTACAGCTTAATAACACACCAACGCCATCTATGGCTCAAAAACATCCGCGTTTTTATGGGGCCATTGAATAACATGGAGAGCTGCTAAAAAAATGTCCGTGTGTATAAGGCCTAAATCTAAAGGAAATCTAACAACAAAAGTTGTACAGTGTATATCCAGCTTTCACACTGTGGCACTTAAAAACTGCCCGCAAAACGCCGGGCGCTTTTGAGACGCTTTGTGGCTCTTTCGGTGGCCTTTTTTCTGAAGATCATGTGACTCAAAAGAACCATTTTTAGGTGCTTTTCAGGAGCTTCCCATTCATTTCAATGGAGAGGGGCGCTTTTGATGGGCTTTTTTTAGCTTTTCAAACATGCTGCAAAGATGCTGTTGGCAGGATTTTTTTTCACCCCCCCCCCCCCAACACCAGCGCACTGCCCCAGTGTGAAAGCATTCATTGATTTTTATAATGGAAATTGGTTTTCGTGAGCTTTTCAGGCCTTTTTTTTTTTTTAGCGTGAAAGCGCCTCAGTGTGAAAGGGGTCTAAAACACGTTATGATCTCTTCTATAGATAATTCTGCTGCACCCCCCAAACACAATCCTCTCCCCGGTGTCTCTCTGTAACCCATAGCAACTAAAAATCTCCCCAATCCTCCTGAGTCAGAATACATCCGGGTGTCTCTATGTCTGTGGAGGAATCACCACAACAATCAGAGAGAAGGGAACTGCCGTATCCCAGAGCATTATTACAGGAGGAACATTTGATGTCTTTTCTGCAATAAATTACCTGCCTGCTCATAGATTTCTAAATGAAGGCCTCGCCCATATGGGGTGCACATAACGCCCATGAAGAGCAAGGTTGGGCTGGGGCGTGTTCAGAACCGTATGTGCCCGAACCCGCCAGGTAGTGAACCCTGCTCTGTGCTAATCACCAGCACTGAAACATTTCCCTGATGCGCGGCTGCAGCGATCGGGGAAATGTCTCACTGCCTGTGATTAGCGCAGTGCTGGGTTCACTTCCTGGCAGGGCTCGGGCACGTATGTTTCTGAACACGCCCCAGCCCATCCTTAACCACTTGCCGACCACCCGCCGTGGCTTGACGGCGGCAAAGTGGCTCGTTATCGCAAACCGCCGTCACCTGACGGCAGCCGCGATAACTAGTATTGTGGGTGCGCTCACTGTGTTCCAGGGGGGAAGGGAGCGGGTAGGGGGGACACAATCTCCACCGGTTACCCGCGATGGCTGCCGCGGAGCGACACAATGGGGGTCCGTGTATGTAAACACGGATCTCCGTTCTGATAGAGGGGGAAGGGCTGTGATCACAGGCTTCCTGTATATGGAAGCCGTGACCACTCCCCACCCCCTGCCAGGCCAGCCCCCCATAGAGTTAGAACACACTGAGGGAACACTGTTAACCCTTAGAGCGCCCGCTCCAGGTTAACCCCTTCACAGCCAATGGAATTTACACAGTAATCAGTGCATTTTCATAGCACTGATTGCTGTATGAATGCCAATGGTCCCAAAAAAGTGTCAAAATGGTCCGACATGTCCGCCGCAATATCGCAGTACCGCTAAAAATTGCAGATCACCGCCATTACTAGTAAAAAAAAAATTTGTAAAAATTGGCAGAAATTAATTCTCATCATTCGTAAACGTAGCAACCTTTGTGCAAACCAATCAATAAACGCCGATTGCAATTTTTTTTTTACCAAAAATATGAGGAAGAATATAAATTGGCCAAAGCCATTAAAAAAATGTTTTTATATATATTTTTTTTTGGATTTGTATTGTAGCAAAAAGTAAGAAATATTGTTTTTATTGCAAAATTGTCGCTCTATTTTTGTTTATAGCGGTGATCAGAAATGACGCAGAGGTGATCAAATACCACCCAAAGAAAGTTCTATTTGTGAGAAAAAAAGGACGCAAATTTTGTTTGGGTGCAACGCTGCATGACTGCGCAATTGTCAATTAAAGCGGCGCAGTGCCGAATCGCAAAAAGGCTCTGGTCCTAAAGGAGGAAATCCTTCTGGGGTTGAAATGGTTACTGAAGAGTTGTGTTTAGGCCCCTTTCACACTTTGTGCGACTTGTCCTGAGACTTGGGACTGCAAGGTTGCATGACAAGTCGTACCCCCTGATTTCCAATGAGTGCCGTTCATACCTGTGTGACTTCAAAGTAATCCCTGCATTACTTTAGCCCGACTTTGATGAAATTTGAGGTCCATAGACCTCAAGATTACACAGGCTTTGCTTAAAGTCGTATCAAAATTGGAGCAAAATCATGCAACTTTCAGGTCGCATAAGTGTGAAAGGGGCCTTACACCCACCCAGGGATTTCCAGGAGTTATGTTCATCCCTATGCAGGCGCTGCTCCCAATGCGATATCCATGTGGGCGCACAGCGCCAAACATACACATAGGAGGTTGATTTACTAAAACTGGGGAGTGAAAAATCTGGGGCAGCTTTGCACAGAAACCAATTAGCTTCCAGGTTTTTTGTCAAAGCTTCATTGAAGAAGCTGAAGTTAGAAGCTCCCATGCACAGCGGCACCACATTTAGTAAATCAACCCTATAGTGTGTGTGTGGGGAGGTGCAATAAAGCTGCCACTCCACTTTTTTGGCATTAATGTGTTTGCACCAATTCATCTTGCATTTGTGACACTTTTGGTACTAAAAAAGACTCCTGTGCCACTTCTACATTATGGCACAGTGAACGCACCAAATACAATAAATAAAAAAAAAAACAGCACCTCGTATATTATGAAAATGGTAGCACTGTCATTGAGCACAACTTTCTTTTGGCCGACAGAACGAGAAAAACTGGCGCAGACAAATTCTGCGAAAGTGTGCCGCCTGCGTTCTAAAAGTGGCGCAACGTGTGCTGAATGCAGGTCCGAGGTCTTAGACGGGTCTATGAATTTTGCGCATTCTGCACCACTTTTTGAATGCATGAGAGACGCTTTCACAAAATCCGTCCACACCGCTCTTTGCAGTATTTTTTGCTGGAAAAATACTTAGAAACCCCATACATTTTACTTTTTTCTTAACTGAGAACCTAGACAATAAAATGGTGGTCATTGCTAATTTATTTTATGTCACACAGTATTTGCGCAGCGGTTTTTCAAACCCAACTTTTTTGGGAAAAAAATACATTTTATACAAATAAAAAATCACAATATATTACCCAATTTTCGTTTAAATGTTGTGAAATATGATGTTACGCTTAGTAAATAGATACCTAACATGTTACACTATAAAATTGTGCATGCTTGTGGAATGGCGACAAACTACGGTACTTTAAAATCTTAATAGGCAACGTTTTAAACGCCATTACAGGTTACCAGCTTAGAATTACAGAGGAGGTCTAGCGTTAGAATTATTGCTCTCGCTGTGACGTTCGTGTTGATTCCTCTCATGTGGTGCGAACACCGTTTACATATGCGTTTGCTTCTGCACATCAGCACAGAGGGATGGGGGCGCTTTATTTATTTTTTCTTATTTGACTTTTTACTTTTACACTTTATAGAACGCAGGGAGACACTTTTGCGATATCTGTCTGCGCCATTTTCTCTCTCTGTAAGACATTTTATATTAATTGGCTCAGTTTTCATAAGATATGAAGTGGCGGTATTTTATTTTGAACTCGGCCCATTCATTGCACCGCACTGCTAAAGTGGCACATTGTAGAAGGACCTGAATTTGGCGCAGGAGTCGCCATCAGAACCAAAACTGTGGCAGATGCTTCATGAATTTGACGCAACACATTAACAAGAGGGATTAACGCCAGAAAAGAGGTGCAGCAGCTTTACTGAATTCCCTTGGTGTGTCTGTGATCAGGGATGAACGCTCCCCGCTCTTATGTCACATTGGGAGCTGCGTCTGTGCAGCCGCTGCGTCCTGACAGGAATGTGACGCCTGCGTGGGGATAAATTCCCCTCAGTGTGTCTGTGGTCAGGGATGAGCGCTCCCCGCTCTGATGTCACATTGGGAGCTGCGTCTGTGCAGCCGCTGTGTCCTGACAGGAATGTGACGCCTGCGTGGGGATGAATTCCCCTCAGTGTGTCTGTGATCAGGGATGAGCGCTCCCCGCTCTGATGTCACAGTGGGAGCTGCGTCTGTGCAGCCGGTGTGTCCTGACAGGAATGTGACACCTGCGTGGGGATGAATTCCCCTCGGTGTGTCTGTGATTAGGGATGTGTCGCACTGATGTCACATTGGGAGCTGCGTCTGTGCAGCCGCTGTGTCCTGACAGGAATGTGACGCATGCGTGGGGATGAATTCCCCTTGGTGTGTCTGTGATTAGGGATGAGCGCTCCCCGCTCTGATGTCACATTGGGAGCTGCGTCTGTGCAGCCGCTGTGTCCTGACAGGAATGTGACGCCTGCGTGGGGATGAATTCCCCTCAGTGTGTCTGTGATCAGGGATGAGCGCTCCCCGCTCTGATGTCACAGTGGGAGCTGCGTCTGTGCAGCCGGTGTGTCCTGACAGGAATGTGACACCTGCGTGGGGATGAATTCCCCTCGGTGTGTCTGTGATTAGGGATGTGTCGCACTGATGTCACATTGGGAGCTGCGTCTGTGCAGCCGCTGTGTCCTGACAGGAATGTGACGCATGCGTGGGGATGAATTCCCCTTGGTGTGTCTGTGATTAGGGATGTGTCGCACTGATGTCACATTGGGAGCTGCGTCTGTGCAGCCGCTGTATCCTGACAGGAATGTGACGCATGCGTGGGGATGAATTCCCCTCGGTGTGTCTGTGATTAGGGATGTGTCGCACTGATGTCACATTGGGAGCTGCGTCTGTGCAGCTGCTGTGTCCTGACAGGAATGTGATGCCTGCGTGGGGATGCACAGAACTCCTGCATATATCAGTGCGGATAAACACAGCCCTCCATGCGTGTGCGGTTATGTACACCCTGTATGGACAAGGCCTCAGACTTTACTTCCACTATAAAGTGCGTTGTTGCATGTTTTCAATGTTCATTGCAAATGCACTTTGTATTCAATTACTGTACGCAGTGATGTGCATTGTGGCGCTCTACTGAACGCAGTGTAATAATGCGTGTTCAGTGATTTCACATCGAACAAACATGGAGGTGAGGAAGGAAGAGATGAGAGATTTATGGGGAGTCCTGTGTGCCGCTATCACCATACTTCTCATTACATCTCCTCCATGCCCAGCACCTGGGGGATGTCTGACAGTCACTATAACTGTATATATATATGTATGTATATACTGTGTGTGTGTATATACTGTGTGTATATATGTGTGTGTGTGTGTGTATATTATTATACAGGATATTATGTAAATCTCATAATTTATAATATACATATATAGAGTTGCCACCTCATCCCTTTAACCACTTGCCGACCGCCAACCTCAGTTTGACAGCGAGAAGGTGGTTCGTTATCACAAATCGCCGTCATATGACAGCGGCTGCGATAATGCGCACTGTGAGCGCACGCGCACCGCCAGAGGCGCGCCCACGCGCTCACTGTGTTCGGGGAGGGCCAGGGAGCGGGTGCGGCGGCTTCGATTGCCGCCGGCTACCCGCAATGGCCCCCCCGGAGTGAAAGAATGGAGGTTCGTGTATGTAAACATGGACCTCCGTTCTGTGAAGGGGGAAGGGCTGTAATCACAGCCTTCCTGTATATGGAGGCTGTGACCACTTCCCTTCCCCAGCTAGAGCAGTCCCCCCACAGTTAGAACACGGCCAGGGAACACAGTTAACCCTTAGAGCGCCCCCTGCAGGTTAACCCCTTCACTGCCAATGGCATTTACACAGTAATCAGTGCATTTTTATAGCACTGATCGCTGTATAAATGCCAATGGTCCCAAAAAAGTGTCAAGACATGTCCGCTGAAATATCGCAGTACCGCTAAAAATCGCAGATCGCCGCCATTACTAGTAAAAAATAAAAAAAACCCCAAAAATGAATTCTCATCCGTAAACGCGGCCACCGTTTGCCGATTGCAATTTTTTTATCGCAAATATGAGGAAGAATATAAATCGGCCAAAAACGGTGGAAAAAAAATGATTTGTATTTTAGCAAAAAGTAAGAAATGTGGGTTTTTTTGCAAAATTGTCGCTCTTCTTTTGTTTATAGCGGCGATCAGAAATGACGCAGAGATGATCAAATACCACCAAAAAGAAAGCTCTGTTTGTGGGAAAAAAAGGACGCAAATTTCGTTTGGGTACAACGTCGCACGACCGCGCAATTTTCAGTTAAAGCGACGCAGTGCCGAATCGCAAAAAGG
>BLSH010258317.1:954127-972902 GCA_018402905.1 Glandirana rugosa | reverse complement strand
GGGAGAGTTTATCGTTCTAAAACCATCTACTACTGCATTAGGGAGAGGTTCCTGTTGGTGCTCTGAGGGAGAGTTTATCGTTCTAAAATTATCTACTACTGCATTAGGGAGGGGTTCCTGTTGGTGCTCTGAGGGAGAGTTTATCTTTTTAAAACCATCTACTGCTGCATTAGGGAGAGGTTCCTGATGGTACTCTGAGGGAGAGTTTATCATTCTAAAACCATCTCCTACTGCATTAGGGAGAGGTTCCTGTTGGTGCTCTGAAGGAGAGTTTATCATTCTAAAACCATCCACTACTGCATTAGGGAGAGGTTCCTGTTGATGCTCTGAGGGAGAGTTTATTGTTCTAAAATGATCTCCTACTGCATTAGGGAGAGGTTCCTGTTGGTGCTCTGAAGGAGAGTTTATCATTCTAAAATCATCTACTACTGCATTAGGGAGAGGTTCCTGTTGGTGCTCTGAGGGAGAGTTTATCATTCTAAAACCATCCACTACTGCATTAGGCAGAAGTTCCTGTTGGTGCTCTGAGGGAGAGTTTATCATTCTAAAACCATCTACTACTGCATTAGGCAGAAGTTCCTGTTGGTGCTCTGAGGGAGAGTTTATCATCTACTGCATTAGGGAGGGGTTCCTGTCGGTGCTGTGAGTGGGAGATTATTGTTATAAAATCATCTCATACTGCAGTAGGGACAGGTTCCTGTCGGTGCTGTGAAAGACAGATTATCGTTCTAAAATCATCTCATACTGGTGTAGGGTGAGGTTCCTGCTGCTGGTGTGAGCGGTGCATTTCTTGCACACAAAAAAAGTGCATGTACAATTTTCTTTTTTATATAAAAAAAAGAATAATACATTTATTCTTCTTTTTTTTTAGTATTAATAAATAGTGCTACAGAAGAAGGGAAAGGTGATAGCGTCAAATAAGGGACGTGGTCATGGTGCTGCTGGTGGTGTTGCTGAAGCTCCTGTTGCAAGGACAGGACGTGGTCGATCTGTGCCAGCTACACGCACAAGTGAAACACCTTCCTCAGGTAGCCGACAGAACTTTCAACATTATATGGTAGGCCTGAATGACGCTCAACGAATGGTGAGGCCAGAACAAGCACAAGCGATAGTAGATTGGGTGGCTGACAATGCCTCCAGTTCCTTCACATTGTCTCCCACCCGGTCCCTTGATGAAAGCTCAGAGTTGGCACCTGAACCCCATGGCCATCTGTCTTTCACCTCAGCCCCTTGTAAATCAGCCAAGCAGTCTAAACCCAAGGTCATGCAGCAGTCTCTTATGCTTTTTGATGACTCTGCTAGTGTGCTTTTCATGGGCCATCCACATAGCCCTGCCCCAGAAGTGGAAGACATTGAGTGCACCTATGGCCAACCACTTCTGTTGCAGGATGAGGACATGGAAACACCACCGCAGCACGTTTCTGATGATGACA
Organism: Glandirana rugosa; assembly: GCA_018402905.1. Lineage (NCBI taxonomy): Eukaryota > Metazoa > Chordata > Amphibia > Anura > Ranidae > Glandirana > Glandirana rugosa. The sequence continues at coordinate 971,469 of BLSH010258317.1, read as the reverse complement.
AAAAACAGGTGCGGCTTTCCTCAGTGTGCAGACTGACAAGGAGGGCAGTGGTGAAGGGTGGGTGGAAGATGATGTGGAGGATGATGAGGTCCTAGACCCCACATGGAATGAAGGTCATGCGAGTGATGTGTGCAGTTTGGAGGAAGAGGTGTTGGTCGCACAGAGGCACCAGCACAGCAAAAGAGGAAGCAGGTTGCAAAAGCGGAGCAAGCGTCCCCTAGACAGTACGCCTGCTACTACCCACCTCACCCAGGGACCTAGCACACCAAAGGCAGCTCAAAAGCGTTCCCCAGCGTGGCAGTTCTTCAGACAATGTGCTGACTACAAGACACAAGTGGTTTGCACACTGTGCAATGAGAGGCTGAAGCGAGGCACAAATGTTCTAAGACATAAACAAGAGAGCAGCGCCTCTAAGTGCAATACCTTCTTTAATGATAAAGGGTATAAGTAAATTTACACTCACATAAAAAATTGGATAAAAGATCGGATAAAAACAGAAAGGATCATCTGTGGATCACCAGGTGGTGTGCAGGCAGGTGTGGAGAGGAAGCCGATGCCCGTCACGCTGTTGGCTTCCAGCGCAAGCCGGGACACAAAGCCGATCACAAACCGTCCACACGCTCAGCACCACGTCACTTCCGGGTCACCAAACAGGAGATGCGCGCGTTCAGATCATTCATGATCCCTCATCCCTCATTCATGATCCCTCATCAGTCCTCCGGACTTTGCCCATGGACTTCCTTGGGACCTTCTTTCCCTCTGCCCATGTTTACCTTCTACATGCCAGAGTGGTATGAGAGCTATTCCAACATGTTCTGGTTAGAGTAACATGTGAGCGCAGTATTATTTGTTGTTATGCATTACAAATGTTCTAAACCTGAGCACAACCTCCATGACCAGGCATCTAAATGCAAAGCACTTGCTGCAGTGGAATAAGTACCTCAAAATCCAAGAAAGGTCTCGGCCTCCTCCTGCTTCCTCTTCTGCTGCTGCCTCGGCCTCTTCCTCCACCTCTACAGTGCCAGTGTCACCTGCCACCCAGCAAACAGAAGATGTGACAGCAACGCCACCATGTCCGCCACTGCCCCCAAGCATTTCCACACGGTCCCATGGAAGCTTACAGCTCTCCATCTCCCAAACACTGGAGAGAAAGAGGAAGTACCCCCCTACCCACCCTCGATCCCTGGCCCTGAATGCCAGTATTTCAAAATTCCTGGCCTTTGAAATGCTGTCATTCCGTCTGGTGGACACGGACAGTTTTAAAAACCTGATGTTAGTGTCTGTCCCACAGTACGTGGTTCCCAGCCGCTACTACTTTTCCAGGCGAGCCATCCCTTCCCTGCACAAACAAGTCAGGGACAAGATCAAGTGTGCTCTGCGCAACGCCATCTGTAGCAAGGTCCACATAACCACTGATACGTGGACCAGTAAGCATGGGCAGGGACGCTATATCTCGCTAACTGCACACTGGGCAAATGTAGTGGCGGGTGGGCCTGAGGTGGCTAGCCGTTTGGCGCATGTCCTTCCGGCACCGAGGATTGCAGGGCATTTCTCTTTGCCTCCTGTTGCCTCCTTCTCCTACTGTGCTTCCTCCTCCTCTACCACGTCCTCATCTGCTCAGCGTAACACCTTCACCACCAACTTCAGCACATCCAGGGGGAAAACTACAGCAGGCTGTTTTAAAACTGATATGTTTGGGGGATAAACCCCACACTGCGCAGCAGCTGTGGATGGGCATTGAACAACAGACCGATGAGTGGTTGTTGCCACTGAGCTTCAAGCCCGACCTTGGGGTGTGTGATAATGGGCGAAATCTCGTAGCAGCTCTGGGCCTAGCCGGTTTGACGTACATCCCTTGCATGGCGCATGTGCGGAATTTGGTGGTGCAGAAATTTCTAAAAAACGACCCGGATATGTCAGAGCTGCTGCAGAAAGTGCGGGCCGTCTGTGCGCGTTTTCGGCGTTCTCACCCTGCTGCTGCTCGCCTGTCTGCGCTTCAGCGGAACTCCGGCCTTCCCGATCACCGCCTCCTATGGGACATGCCCACAAGGTAGAACTCCACCTTGCACATGCTGGAGAGACTGTGCGAGCAGCAGCAGGCAATAGTGGAGTTTCAGCTGCAGCACGCACGGGTCAGTCGCTCTGCGGAACAGCACCACTTCACCACCAATGAGTGGGCCTCCATGCGAGACCTATGTACCATATTAAGGTGTTTCGAGTACTCCACCAACATGGCCAGTGCAGATGACGCTGTTCTCAGCGTTACTATCCCACTTCTATGAATCCTTGAAAAAACACTTCAGGCGATGATGGAAGAGGATGTGGCACAGGAGGAAGAGGAGGAGGAAGAGGGGCCATGGTTATCAGGCCAGTCATTCACAAGTGCCTCAGAGGATGGGTTTCTGCAGCAGCATAGGCCAGGTAAAAAATTTTCAAGCCAGGGCACAGTTTTGGAGGATAAGGAGGACGAGGAAGATGATGAGGAGGAGGTGGAGGAGGAACCGTGTTCACAGCTGGGTGGCACCCAACGCAGCTTATGGGCATCACTGGAGCGTGGCTGGGGGGATACGGAGGACACAGATGATACACCTCCCACGGAGGACAGCTTGTCTTTGCCTCTGGGCAGCCTGGCACACATGAGCGACTACATGCTGCAGTGCCTGCTCAATGACAGCAGAGTTGCCCACATTTTAACTTGTGCCGATTACTGGGTGGCCACCCTGCTGGATCCCCATTACAAGAACAACGTGCGTCCTTAATTCCCTCACTGGAGCGTGATTGGAAGATACGTGACTACAAGCGCACGTGGTAGATGCGCTGCTGAGGGCATTCCCAAATGACACAGGGGGCTCTGTGGAAGCACAAGGCAAAGGCGGAGGAGGAAAAGGTCGCCAACACATCTGTGGCACCGTCAGCACCTCAGAAGGCAGGGTTAGCGTGGCCAAAATGTGGAAAAGCTATGTCAGCAGCCCACCACAGCAAACAGCACCACCAGCTGATAGGCAACGTCTTAGCAGGAGGCAGCATTTCAGCAACATGGTGGAACAGTATGTGTGTACACACCTACATGTACTGACTGATGGGTCTGCCCCATTCAACTTCTGTGTCTCCAAATTGGGCACATGGCCTGAGCTTGCCCTTTATGCCTTGGAGGTGCTGGCCTGCCCTGCAACCAGTGTATTGTCTGAACGTGTGTTTAGCACGGCAGGGGGCGTTATCACAGACAAGCGCAGCCACCTGTCCACAGCCAATGTCGACAAGCTAACGTTTATTAAAATGAACCAGGCATGGATCCCACAAGACTTGTCTGTACCTTGTGCAGAATAGACATTTAGACGAGCCTCACACAGCCATTGGTATACTTGTTTTTTTTTAATATGTCTCAATATTTTGGGGGCTACCCCAATTAGAAAGAACAAACAAATAACAGTGTTGGCTACGTCCTCCTCCTCCTCCACCACCGCCACTTCCACCTACACTGCCACGGTCATGGCCTAGTCAACCTCTAATCTCCTACTCCACATCCACCTCCTCCTCCCATTTTTTTTTTCCCTATTCACATTTGTTTGTAGGGCACTTGTCCTACTCCTTACCCCCATTTTGCTTCCTTTTGCAGCCCTCTAGCCCTTTCCATGACTTTTTTACAGCCATTTTTGTGCCCAAAAGTTCGGGTCACCATTGACTTCAATGGGGTTCGGGGTCCGGGGTAAAGTTCGGGTCAAGTTTGGTACCGAACCGGAACTTTTCCGCGAAGTTCGGCCGAACCCGAACATGCAGGTGTCCGCTCAACTCTAGTAATTACTTCAGTTTACTTCAGCAATGTAATACCTTGCTCAACAGTAATAATTATTAGTGTCATCAACGTAAGGAAATTAGGGAAAGGAGAAGGGAAAAGAAGAAAGGGATAGGCTAACAGAAGAAGGTAAAGGTGAAGAAAGAGAGAAAGCGCAAACAAAGGGGAATAGCTAAGCAGAATGAAGTTACGTAGACACCATCTGATACTTTTTTTTGGGTATTGCTGTGTCACCCAGGGAATAAACTTGTCCAACTGTTCGAATTCTGAGCAACCGCCTGCACAGAGTCCGTACTGTATGCTAATTGGTGTTCGTATCTAGCTATTGTTTGTAGGGATGCTGTCTGTACACGTGCTGCTGTTAGGATTTGGACTATTATGACATGAAACTTTTGGGGGATTTTATCCATTCTAAGGTGCAGGAGTTCCAGTTCCGGAGATGTGGGAACATGGACGCCTGTCACTCTATGAATCAGGGAGAAGATTTCCCTCCAGAAGTTGTGGAGGCCCCTGCATGACCAAAAGATGTGGTAGTGCCTGGGTCTCCGCATTCCCTCCAGCATTTAGAAGATGAGTTTGGGAAAATCCTCGCTAGTTTAGAAGGGACAAAGTAGCTTCTATGAGTTATTTTCAAGTAGTTGTCCCAGTTATCTACACATCTGGATGCTTTTTACGTAGTTTATCTGGCCTGTTTCCATTCTAAAATGCTAAATTTTGTTTCTAAGTCTTTTTCCCAGGTGAGCATGGGCGCTGTCTTATAGTGATTATCAGGTAATATATATGGGAGTAAATCTTGGAAATGCCCCCTTTCCTGTAGGGTCTCTCCTGTATCCACTCCTAAATATCCCCAAACACTTCTATTGTTTTGATATTCTGCTTTGCCAGTAAATGTTTTATTTGCAGTGTCTCATAGAGGTTATATTTTGGGTTGTTTAAGTTATTTTATATCTTTGAGGTAGTGGATATTGTGGTCCACCCAATTTTGTATCCTGATAATTTCTTAATTGGTCTTAATATGAATTGAGTTCCAGGCTTGGACAGAGGCTTGCATTGCCGGTAGGCTAGGCATTGTTATTGGAATGCCTGTTCTGCAAGCTAAAAGTAGGGATGCAAGGTCTTTGTTGTCTGTTGATGCTTTTTCAATGTTGGCCCAGTGTTTGTCAGTTGTGGGTTCACACTAGGCATGAAGTTGGTCAATTAACACTGCTTTATGGTAGTGCTCCAGTGCTGGGAGGCCAACTCCCCCATTGTTTTTATGTATTGATAGAGTCGAGATCGAGAAGGCCATTCTAGGTACCCTACCCTGCCAAATGAAGTGTTTGAGGATAACATTGAGCTTGTGAAAGAATGTATGTGGTAGTAAGATAGGGATTGTTCTAAATAAGTACAACATTTTTCGAAGTACTAACATTTTATAGGCCGCTATTCAGCCCAACCAATCCAGTTCAAATTTAGCTATGCGGTTCAAGTCCTGGGAGACTGTCTGTATGAGAGGTAAAAAGTTGGTCTTGTATACCTCAATGGTCGGCGATGTTAAGATTATTCCTAAGTATGGAAGTGTTCCCTTTGTCCAAGTGAATTTAAATAGTGATCAGAGGTCTGCAAGCTTCCGCTTGGGAATGTTTATGGGGAGGATAAGCGATTTGGCAGTATTTAGTTTATAGTATGAAACTACTAAATTCATCTATAACTACTTTTACTGTTGCCAGGGAAGACTCCGGGTTAGTAAGTGATAAGAAAACGTCTTCGGCAAATAAGCCAATTTTATGCTGGTGACCTTTTATTGGTATTCCGGTGATAGCTGTTTTTTAAAGGAAATAAAAACACACAAGGGTGCACTGGCCTAGCGCATTATCCTCAGTAAAATAGCGTTTATTAAAAAGTCATAAAATATACTCACAAACAAAATCAAATCTCAGGCGTATCAAGCAGTATGCAGCTTTGCATCCAATGACATTTTCTGATGGTATCCTGGACAAACTCGCTAACGCGTTTCGAGGCCACAGCCTCTTCCTCAGAGCCTAGTGAGGGAGAATAGAGATGAGGCCATGAATAGGGTACTCATTGTCAACAAACACATAGATAAGCAAATTTAGTGATGTTAACACAAAAAAAAAAACCTTTGGCTTGACCATTTAGGACAAATGGTTACCATTCTAGTATTCCAAAGAAAGGTAACCATTTGTCTTAAATGGTCAAGCCAAAGGTTTTTTTTTTGTGTTAACATCACTAAATTTGCTTATCTATGTGTTTGTTGACAATGAGTACCCTATTCATAGCCTCACCTCTATTCTCCCCCTCCCCCTTATGGGCTCTTCACTTGGGAGGGTCTGTGTGACATGCCCTAGACACTGGTTGTCTCCCCAACTTTGAGGGAGGTGGCTTATGGGAGTGCTGTCCAATCAGATTATTGGTCCACGCCTGCAGGGTGGACACATGGGCGATCCCACCTCCTTATTGCTGGCTGTGTGTTATAAGACTGTGGCTTTGACGTGGTACACTAGGCTCTGAGGAAGAGGCTGTGGCCTCGAGACGCGTTAGCCAGTTTGTCCAGGATACCATCAGAAAATGCAGTTCGATGCGAAGCTGCATACTGCTTGATATGCCTGAGATTTGATTTTGTTTGTGAGTATATTTTATGACTTTTTAATAAATGCTATTTTACTGAGGATAATGCGCTAGGCCAGTGTGCCCTTGTGTGCTTTTATTTCCTTTAGTGTGTTGGGACTTCCCCAGTCCATCAAGAGGCAGCATGGCGGCACACTACCCGGTGATATTACAAGCAAAACACCCCGTATTTACCACTGTGGAGAAACCTGCTCTTCTTCTCCTCCTCTCCTTGAGCGCAGGAATATTTACTGTTTAGCTGATAGCTGCTTTTTGTCTGATTGCTTCTGCAAGGGGCTCCATTACTAGGGGGAAAATCAAGGGAGATAATGGACACCCTTGCCACGTGCCATTTGAAAGGTTGTGGATAATGCATTAGAGGTAAAGATATTTTCGGACGGGGAAGTGTACAGTGCAGAGATCGCCAATAGGGCAAAGCCCAGCAGGCCAAACTTACTTAATACTGCTTGTAGGTAGCCCCAGTGCACTCGGTCCAATGCTTTCTCCGCGTCGAGAGCGAGGAACATCACAGGCATCCCCCGCTGCTTGACTACGTGCAGAAGGTTGATCATCCGTCGAGTGCCATCTAGGACCTGTCTGCCCTGCACAAATCCCACCTGGTCTGATTTGATGAGTTTTGGGGTAACCTTCGCTAGCCTATTGGCTAACACTTTGGCGTATATTTTTAAGTCAGAATTTAATAATGATATGGGGGGAAAACCTTTGTGGGCTGTCCGCAGTCTTCCCTGGTTTAGGCAGTGTTACTATTGTAGCTTGTAACATCTCTACAGGTATAGACGCAGCCGAGGCCATAGAGTTGAACATTGCAGTCATATGCGGAGCCAGTTCCTCTGAGTACAATTTGTAGTACTCGGAGGTGAAGCCATCGGCTCCTGGCGATTTGTTATTAGGCATTGATTTGATAACAGCCAGAACCTCATCTTGTTCGATAGAGAAGTTGAGGCCCTTCAACTCCTCTTCTGACAGCCTTGGCAGAGCGTCTGAATTCAAAAAGTTTGAAATGGATAATTCAGTGGGTTGTGGAGTTGTTGGATCCTTATCTAAGTTGTATAAGGCCTTGTAGTATTTTTGGAATACGTTGGCTGTGTTTGGGGTGGAACACTTTTGTTTGGGTTTCAGGGTCTAGAATGTGATTTATTTTAGAGCTTACCCGTTTCTGCTTTAGGTAATTTGCTAGAAATTGGATATAAAAAATGTGCAGCGCATAAGCATAAACGTGATAATAAGCCCCCTGATCAAGGCACTGAGAGTAGATTGAGAAAAAAAAACATAAATCACGAACATAAAATGTACAAAAATATTGCAAAGTGTAAATATAACCACACTGGAATGTGGTAGGAAGAAGATCAATTATATTATATTAGTCCACCAGTGAAGAAATTTGTCTCTTAAACGTGAAGCATAAAAAGTCTGAAGCGACTGAAAAGTAAATGAAATGTGAAAAAATCTTCAACTGTGTAAGATAAAACCACCATGTATTAATAGGGTACTCTTACCAGATATACCTGGTCTACAGGCATGTAGGTCGGAGTCACAGGACGTCAGGCATCCACAGAATGGAGTAATGATAAAAGACCAGTCGTTCAACGACTTGAAGGGACCAGGCTGGTTTACAGGCATGCAGGTCGGATTCAATCACTGGCATCCAGGATGTCAGGCATCCACAGATTGAGGTAACGATAAAGGACCGGTCGTCCAACCACTTGAAGGGACCAGGCTCCAGATGTGGAGGTAAAGTATAGGGATCCAGATAGTATCACAGCAAGCCTGCTTTAGCCTCAGAGGTTCCTCATCCTAGGTACTTTAGAAACACAATGGTTGGAAAGGGTGGAAAACATGCTGCTCAGAATATGGCTTCACACTGTTGACTCCTGACCAAGTTTTCTTTCTATTACTTTGACAAAATGTAATATATTCTACAACAAAGTGTGGAGTGCAGGATTCTTCTCCAGTGATCGTTTCCTCTTTATCACTGTGATCATTGTGAAGACAAATTTCTTCACTGGTGGACTAATATAATATAATTGATCTTCTTCCTACCACATTACAGTGTGGTTATATTTACACTTTGCAATTTTTTTTGTACATTTTATGTTCGTGATTTATGTTTTTTTTCTCAATCTACTCTCAGTGCCTTGATCAGGGGGCTTATTATCACGTTTATGCTTATGCGCTGCACATTTTTTTTTATATCCATTTGCAATCCAGTATTTTGTTAAGGCTCTTTGTGCTGGCTGCTCACAATTTCACCGATTAGCGCGGTATTCTCTCTTTTTTAATTTGCTAGAAATTGACCTGCCCTATTGCTTTGGGAATAGTGTAGTGCCTTAAATCTTCTTAATGAATTTTCATATCTTGTGTCTAGGATGGCCTTTAGCTCATTTCTAAGTTGTGTGAGCTCTGCTAGTTGATCAACTGCCAAGGTGTTTTTATGATGAGATTCTAGCTGTTTGATTTTGAGCAGCAAGTTAGACATCCTTTGCATTTTTTGCCTCTTTTCCCTGGATGCCATCTGGATCATCAAACCCCTTGTGAAAGCCTTGTGTGCGCACCAGACCAAGGGCAAAGGCATGTTTGGGGTAGAATTTTTCAAAAAATTCTTTAATGTCATTTCTCAATTTTTCTTTATATGGTGACCTGGAAAAGAGGCTTACATTATTGCGCCACATATACACAGGTTTCTGGTTGCACATTTTTGCAAGAGATATCGAGATCGGAGCGTGGTCTGACCACAGGATAGTATGAGTTTTTGCCATCTCGACTTTAGACAGTGTTGACAGATCTGACACAAAGAGATCAATACGCGTGTAAATTCTATGCGGTGCCGGGTAATATGTGTAGTCTTTGGATTAAGACATCGCCATATATCGTACAGGTCTTCCTTGTGGAGAAAAGTTTGTAAGGTGTTGCGAGAGCGTGATGTCGCAGTGGAGTCTAACCTGTGGTCAACAATGGCATTGAAATCGCCACATATAAGCAATTGGCCTTTGCGCATTTGACAAACTTTTTTTAGAATTCTGTTTAGAAAGGCGATAGGTCACACATTTGTTGCATAGAGGTTAGCTGATGTGTAGGTAATATTATTAATATCACAATGTATTTTCCTTGTTGGTCCAGAAGTGAGGTGTGCAGATTAAACGTGACTGCATTTTTGATCGCTATCATAGTTCCTCTTTTCTTCACAGCTGCATTCGCAGTAAAGATGTGAGGGAAAGACTTGTGTGTACATTTAGGGGGTTTGGCGGCCATGAAATGAGTCTCCTGTACACATATAACATCTTAGGGTAAGACCATATATAGGTATAAGGTTAGATATAAACCAATAGCAAGTGCATGCTTTCAATAACCATACGGTAAAGTCCCTTTAAAGTTCATATAGAAATAGAGGATATCTGTAGTGAATGCAGAAGAATATAAAACTGATGCAATGCGTTGTCCCACATTGAACTTGGATTTATAGTGACAGGTGACTTGACAATCAGGTGCTCGATATGGTGACAATCCAAAATAATGAGTGATTGTACTTACCAGAGGCTGGTAAAGTACCAGCAAAGAAGATGATAATCCAGATGGTCCAGGGGGGATGAAGAAACGTCACAGTGCTCAGTGCTCAAGTGAGTGCTCAGAAAGTCGTGACAATCCCCACTGTATGTGGGTGTGCTTACCATTACATAGTAGTATGAAAGCAGAAGTGCAATGGTTTTCTATGGGTGAGTCCCTTCTTGGTCTGCGATGGTACCAGGGTTCCTTCAGAGGGTTCCTATGCCTCTTCCATGGACAAGTGGTATCGCTCCCAGATGATTTTAGTTAGAACGAGAACAAGGAAAAACTCCATAGCGCAATTACCACAAAAATGTATTAAATGTGGATTAAAAACACTTACATTGATTAAAATAAAGATGAGCTCATCAAAAAAAAAAACAGGCAGCAGTGAGTCGGGGGACAAGACCCAACGCATTTTGTTTGCTAAAACGTCTTCAGGGGTGTCCCCCCCGAGACCACTGCTGATATATATATAGACAAATTCAATAGGAAAGAGGCCATCCCCTTCCACAAAATGGCGGAGGGTCTCCTTTCCAGGATCCAAGATGGCGCCTGGGGCACGTATAGTAACACCCTGTGAGGGATGGAGTAGATGGACTAAGGGAAATGAGGATTTGTAATAGTACATAATACATGGCTCAGTGCGTTTTTAAACTTTCAATTATTTTTAGTTAAATGTTTCAAAGACATACAGAACGAAATATCCATTGATAGAACAACATATAGAATAATATGTGAAACCAGAAATCCTCTGGTATTGCAATAACATATTGGTAATAACATGTTGAATAGTTCAGCATCTTCCTGAGACAGATAGTCTGATTTTGTCTGTGAGAGGCAGTGCCCCAGCACCCCAAAAGGGAACAAGCTGTGCTAGGGAACTAGCCTTCCACAGATTTTTTATTATTTAAAGAGAAAAAGAAAAGAAGAAGGGGAGAGAGAGATAAAGAGAGGATTGCCTTAAAGAGAAAAGGAGTGGCCCAAAAACTGTAGACTCTATCGTTCACTTAAAGATTTTGGTTTCCAGGAATGCCCGGAGTTAGGGAGACTCCTACAAAAGTTGCCCAAGTTTCCCAGATCAACTCGAATTTGTGCAGATTATCTGTAAGAATATTAGCTAACCTTTCTTGAGACATTAACCAGGAGATTTTCCGGATAGCAGATTTTAGGGAAACCCTTTCTTGTTTCCAAGCCCTAGCTATTGTAACCTTGGCACCTAGAAAAATAAAATGAATTAATTTCCTGTTGGATTTCGTGGTGTTAGAAATGTTATCATTCAAGAGTGCTATAGTGGGGGACCTTTCAAGTTTGCATCCTGTTACCTTCTGAATAATGCGGAATATTTTGGACCAGAAAGATCTATTTCTTGGGCATTACCACCAGACATGGGCCATGGTGCCCCTAAGAAGACACCCCCTGAAGCATAATGAATCAGTGGTAGGGTAAAATGCAGCCAGTCTGGTTGGTGTGAGATACCATCTCATCAAAACTTTTACACTGGCTTCAGAGATAGTGGTGTTCAGAATGCCCTTGAAGGATCTGGAGCAGGCAACTTGCCACTTGTCAAGTTCCCATTCAAACTGAAGATCTGATTCCCAATTAGTCATGAAGGCTGATTTTTTAATGGGAAGAGTGAGTGCTTCATAGATGACCGAGATACCACCTTTCTGCTGTGATGGCTGACCACACCAACGTTCATAGTCTGTAAAATTCGGGGGGAGTGACTTATCCCTCCAAATTTTGTGGAGGAAATTGGATATTTGGTAAAATCTGAAGTATTCCGAATTTGGAAGCTCTAATTTGTTTATACAGTATTTAAGAGTTATTGGGTCTACAGCAGTAAAGAAATGTCCAATGCGGAACAGCCCCTTATTTAGCCACCATTGAAAGGCTTTGATATTTAGCCCTGGAGGAAAGTCCGGGTTATTGAAGAGGTGTGCTAAGGGTTTGACTGAGGAAACTAGAGAGGGTGTTAGTCTGATCTTATCCCAAAGGGCCAGTTCATTAGAGAGTGTAGGGGCCATGATTGGAGGTCTATCTTTAGGGGAACACCATAACAGATAATCGAACGTGTACCGTGGAATGGCCTGTCTTTCTATCCGCACCCAGTCCTGCCTTTCTTGCCTAAAGTATATTGAGGATAATTGGGCTAGCCTGGCGGCCTGAAAGTACTTCACTAGATGTGGCAAACCTAGTACTCCCCTACGCCTATGATGGAATAGGGTTTGTTGGGGGATCCTATATCCTGAGTTACTCCAAATGAACTTGAGAATTTTGCTTTGGAAGGAGGAAAGATGGTCCGACTGAATAGGGATTGGTAAGGAGCGAAAGAGGTAGAGAAGTCTAGGTAACAGAGTCATTTTCACTGAATTCACTCTCCCTAACCATGAGATATCCTGCCTAGACCAAAGCTTAAGATCATCTTCTAGCTTTCGAAACATCGGAGGGAAGTTATTGCCATATAAGGTTTCGTATTTAGAGGCAAGGTTAATTCCCAGGTATTTAATAGAGGTGTCGCTCCACCTAAATTTGAAGTCCTTCTTAAGCTTGGTGATTATCTCAGGCGGTAGAGAGACATTTAGGGCTTGTGATTTAGAATAATTTACTCTGAGGCCAGAGATCTGAGAGGAGCTGACACAAATTGGGAAGGGAGGACTTTGGGGTAGTTATGAAGAACAGTAGATCGTCAGCGAAGAGGCCACATTTGTGTTCTTGTTGACCACATAACACCCCTTTGATAAGTTGATTATCTCTGATGGCTATGGCAAGGGTCTCTATTGCAATGGCGAAAAGTAGTGGGGATAATGGACAGCCCTGCCTGGTTCCCGTTTTGATTGGAAAAGAATCAGAGTAGAACCCCTGCAGTTTGATCATAGCTTGTGGTGTCGAGTAGAGTGCTCTGATCAGACCTATAAACCTTTCCCCGAAACCCCAGTGCTTCAGCAGAGACAACAGATAGGTCCAAGAGACCGAGTCGAACGCCTTACATAGATCCAAGGAGAGCAACATCCCCCTCTGGGCCTGTCCTCCTGTCCAATTGGATTGAAGTATAGAAACTATGTCAATTGCCCTTCTAACTTGATCAGGGCCTTGTCTGCCCGGAATGAAACCCACCTGGTCCTTATCAATATATTTACTTATAAAGGATGCTAGCCGGTTTGCCATTATCTTAGTTAGTTATGAAGACCAGTAGATCATCAGCGAAGAGGCCACATTTGTGCTCTTGTTGACCACATAACACCCCTTTGATAAGTTGATTATCTCTGATGGCTATGGCAAGGGTCTCTATTGCAATGGCGAAAAGTAGTGGGGATAATGGACAGCTCTGCCTGGTTCCTGTTTTCATTGGAAAAGAATCAGAGTAGAACCCCTGCAGTTTGATCATAGCTTGTGGTGTCGAGTAGAGTGCTCTGATCAGGCCTATAAACCTTTCCCTGAAACCCCAGTGCTTCAGCAGAGACAACAGATAGGTTCAAGAGACCGAGTTGAATGCCTTACATAGATCCAAGGAGAGCAACATCCCCCTCTGGGCCTGTCCTCCTGTAAAATTAGATTGAAGTATAGAAACTATGTCAATTGCCCTTCTAACTTGATCAGGGCCTTGTCTGCCCGGAATGAAACCCACCTGGTCCTTATCAATATATTGACTTATAAAGGATGCTAGCCGGTTTGCCATTATCTTAGTTAGAATAATCAGGTCATTATTTATAAAAGAAATAGGACAATAGTTGTCTAATTCCTCTGGGTTTTTCTCAGGTTTAGGGCTCAGGGCGTTTTTATACATATTCAATTTACCACACATTTATTATGGATACTTTGCCTATAATTTTATATGCATTTGTTTACATTATTTGTTCGTTGTTACTATGAATTGTATTGCTTACTCAGGGGCATAATCTCCCTCTGCCGCAGTTTCTGGGAGTAATTCATGTGTATAGTACTTTACTTTGGACTCCAACATGGTGCCCTTAACAGTGACCATTTTTTTTCCCTTGTTAATATCCTCTTTTTTTTGATAATCAATCAAAAACCCCCGTTTTTTGCATAATCATATAATCTAAGGTTTTTAAGATTAATTTCTTCCATATACTCCGTTTATTTCGGGCTTCTTATTCATTTCCTCCTTTTTGACATTCTTTATGGCTTCCAACAAGTTTCCCTTTCTTGTGGTGTATATTTGCATATCCCTGCCCAGAGAAGAGGATCCAGGTTCTCCATTAACAGTACTGAGTCCGACTCCGCCTGCTCCACCATCTAGCAAGGCATTTCCCTTTCCCTGTGACGTACTTCCGGTTGACGCCCGACATCTGACGTCATTTCCGGGAGCCAGGGCAGCCGTCTCCACCAATCACCACACAGTATGGGGATATGGGCGGTTTAGTGTCAGCAATATATGCCCACAGAGCGGCACCGACACGCCCCCCGCACACTAATCATTACTTACTCTATTATAGTCCGTTTTGGTGCCTCTTTTGAAGTACACATGGCAGGTGCTGGCATCCAGCCCTGAGCCATGTATTATGTACTATTACAAATCCTCATTTCCCTTAGTCCATCTACTCCATCCCTCACAGGGTGTTACTATACGTGCCCCAGGTGCCATCTTGGATCCTAGAAAGGAGACCCTCTGCCATTTTGTGGAAGGGGAGGGCCTCTTTCCATTTGAATTTGTCTATATATATCAGTAATATATATATAAGTAATTTTAGAGCAGCGATCACTGCTTTTTGCAGAGGGGGGTGATGGCTCAATGGAGCCGCAGGGTTCCCATTGTATGTGGTCCTTTCAGGAACCTGTTTGGTTTGGTTTAGCGGTGCGTAACTACTTAGCCAGGTACCTTTTCCCAATCCGGGTTGAGTACTTTGGGCGAAATGCCCTCTTTGTTATTCGTTGCTTCTCCCAGCAGGAGGCCCCATTGTGTAGCCAGTTTCATCCCTTGCTCTACCGTTAACACGTAAAGCTTTTATGCTCCCATGTAACTAGTATCTTGGCCGAGAAGCCCCACTTGTAGACCATGTTATGATTGCGGTACAGTTTGGTGAGGGAGATAAGTTTACTGTGGGCTTGCATTGTGTGCTTGGACAAATCAGCGAAAGGTGTTATACCAGAATACGGCTCGGGTAGTGATGGAGCCCTTCTAGCCCTTTGCGTAAGGGCCTCTTTAATGTGTTAAACGTGAATCCTGGCGATCACATCACGAGGAACTTTATCCGACAGGAATGACGGTTTAGGGAGCCTATGTGCCCTGTCTACTGTAATTTCTCTCTTAGGCACATCAGGTAGAAGATCTGCTATGAGTTGTTGAATATGATTTCGCAACTCCGATGGGGGGACCTTTTTTCTCCACCCCCCTGGAACTTTACATTGTTCCGTCTTGAACGGTCCTCTAAATCCGCCAATTTCATTTTAATCGCTGTTAATTCCTCTTCTGCGTCATTATGTGCATCCACCAACTCATTGTGGGCTACTGCAAAGTCACTCATTTTGTCCTCTATATGGTGCACTTTCTCCCCTTTGTCATCCACCTCCCTTTTAATCTGTGTGACCATGGAGAGCATGTCTCTATGCAGGGATCCCCTTAGAGACACTAGCATGTCTTTCAAGGTTTTATCGGACAGGGGCTGCTCCACCGTGGGGTAGTCGTCTATGCATTCTATGTACTCCCTGGTAGTGTCATCATTAGAGTCAGTTATGCCCTTCTCACCTGCTATTTGATGCTTTGACTTCTTAGCTCTGGATTTCACTGGGCTGTTGCTCAGTGAGGTTGCAGGGGAAGAGCGGTTGCTGCCTCTGGAGTTCACTCCGTGTGGTTTGCTGTATAGTCTGGGAGAGCACGGCTGCTCTCCATCGGCACCATTTTTGGTAGGCCGCACTCCTGCCGTGCCGAAGTAGTTGGTCAGCTTACGGGGCTTGGAGTTTGCGCTTCCCCATGGTGGCTGCTGGGTCCATGCTGGCTGGTAAGCGAGGACAGGCTCTGATTGCTGGGTCTTTCATTGCTTGTCGGACTGGGAACCGCTGCTAGGTCCGGGAGCTCTCTCCTCACATGGCCATCTTCCTTGGCTGCCAGCTCTGCCCCCTCCTTGGCAATCTTCTTATAGCCTAGGCCATCTTTATGTAGAGCAACAATTCTTTTTTTCAGATCCTCAGAGAGTTCTTTGCCATAAGGTGCCATGTTGAACTTCCAGTGACCAGTATGAGAGAATGAGAGTGATAACACCACATTCAACACACCTGCTCCCCATTCACACCTGAGACTTTGTAACACTAACGAATCACATGACACCGGAGAGGAAAAATCGCTAATTGGGCCCAGTTTGGACATTTTTACTTAGGGTGTACTTACTTTTGTTGCCAGAGGTTTAGACATTAATGGCTGTGTGTTGAGTTATTTTGAGGGGACAGCAAATTTACACTGTTATACCGCTGTACACTCACTACTTTACATTGTAGCAAAGTGTCATTTCTTCAGTGTTTTCACATAAAAAGATATAATAAAATATTTACAAAAATGTGAGGGGTGTACTCACTTTTGTGAGATACTGTATATACTCTTGCCAAGTTTTTATTGGTTTGAAATGAATAGGGAAGAGTTGAAATTCCTTACAGGTTGTCTGTGACCACAGACATCACCTCCTGCTTTCAATGTGGACACAAATTGTAAAAAGAAAAAAGGTAGAGGCTCTAAACCTTTTTTTGCACTATCCAGGGAGGTCTTTAATATTGATTGGTCCCTGGGCAAACATTTTCTTGGGCCCCCCCATTCAATTTCGCTCTCCACCTGCTCTGAGACATACAATAAATAGCAGCTAGACTCAAAATCATTTTACTGAATTACATCAGGCAGCGATTGTGATTGGTTGTCAGAGGTGACAACAAACGTTACGGCTCACTGATTAGTTGCTAGAGGTTACAGCACGATTTCTTCTTGTTGATTGGTTGCTAGAGATTACTGTACATCAATACTGTTCACTGATTGGTTGCTAGAGGTTACTGCACATCATCTCCTCTCTGCCTGCACACGATGGACTAGGGAGGTGAGTGGACGCATCAATAGACAGAAAACTCCTAGGGATTCTAGAACTCCTGGGATCAGTGGCAGGGTAGGGGCGGTGTGATCGAACCTCGAACCACATCTTAGGAAAGTAAGTTTGATAACCGGTCACATTTACAGGGGGAATGTAATCACCAGTTACATTTGGGATAATGTAACCACCGGTCACAACTTTGAGGAGAAATATAATCATCCACCATTTTTTAGTCGTAACGGTAGCTAGTGTGGCGGGGATGGGACGGTGACTAGGGTCCTCAAGATCTTAGGGATCCTCAAAAGACAGATAACTACGCAGGTGAGTGGAGGGATCAGGTAGCACACGTCCGT
>BLSH010258317.1:847112-878563 GCA_018402905.1 Glandirana rugosa | reverse complement strand
AACTGAAAACTGCTGTTCACAAACGCTCTCCATCCAACCTCACTTAGCTCGAGCTGTTTTGCAAGGAGGAATGGGCAAAAATTTCAGTCTCTCGATGTGCAAAACTGATAGAGACATACCCCAAGCGACTTACAGCTGTAATCGCAGCAAAAGGTGGCGCTACAAAGTATTAACTTAAGGGGGCTGAATAATTTTGCACGCCCAATTTTTCAGTTTTTCATTTGTTAAAAAAGTTTGAAATATCCAATAAATTTTGTTCCACTTCATGATTGTGTCCCACTTGTTGTTGATTCTTCACAAAAAAATTACAGTTTTATATCTTTGTTTGAAGCCTGAAATGTGGATAAAGGCCGTAAGGTTCAAGGGGGCCTAATACTTTCGCAAGGCACTGTTTATATATATATATATATATATATAAATAATAGAAATGATTCTTTAATCACTGCTCTAGACCAGTGATTAAAGAATCATTTCTATTATTTTTATATATAATTCTGGGTAAAAATCTGAATTCCTACATGGGATTGAAAATGGCATTGAAAGATTTATAAAATATATGACTCAACTGGTAGATTGAAATGGGGATAAAATAACCCTATGTATGCTGTTGAACCTTTTAGAAAAGCACAACCGTTGTGCTTGCTTTGAAGCAAAATGAGCAAATAGGGCTTCCTCCCATATACATATATATTGACAATCTATACATAGAAATATTTTTTTTTTAAAACATTGCCACACAATGACATTATTTAATCAAGCTTATTGTAAAAAGAAAAAAAAAAAAGAAAAGATTGTATATTCCTTTTTAAAGTACTACTAGAGCAAATATATTGTGACAGAGCTTCTAATAGTATTCACAACTTTGTATACTGTATAAAAGTGTCCACATTTGTCCTATCCAAATAATGACCAGTGGCCTGGCCTTATGCACACCTGGCATTTATTGCACACTGCCTGATTGCTGCTAGGAAACCATAACTGCAACCTGGAAATAAAAAGAGTAATCAGATAATGCAGTGTGCTTAAACAACCTAAATACACAGACTCAGTTTGAACTTGTGTTCCCCATAAAAAAATGGTACATTTTGAAAACAATGGAGAGACTAGCTGCAACATAAAAGTTGTACAGCTTCTCTATATTGAACACACAGAAAAAATCCTTTCCTGAACTTCATGATCTACAAATCATTTTTGGTAAGAAATGGTATAATACTTTCCTAGGTGTAAGACATAGAGGTAATTCATAACCGTATTATGATGTTGGAGCAGGGGTGTAATTACAGGGGTCACAGGCCCCATGCTCCAGGGTGGTCAGTGTGGCTCTCCTCTACACCTGGACAGGATGGGTGGCATATAGAGGAACCAATGTCCTCCATCTTCCTCCTGTAGCCGCTGAATGTGTGCTTCTCCTCTTCTCCCTCCCGCAGGCATTCAGCGGCTCCAGGAGGAACATGAAGGGCATTTGTTCCTCTAAATGCCGCCCCTCCTGGCCAGCTTCTTTCTTCTGCCCATGGGCTCTCCTGCTCCCCCTCCGCTCTTCTCTGCCCACCCCCCCGTGCTGTTCTCTGGTCCCCCCTCCTGTGCTGTTCTCCAGTCCATCATCCCTGTGCTCGTCTCCAGTCCCCCCCTGTGCTGTTCTCTGGTCCCCATGCTCTTCTCTGGTCCCCCCCCCATACTGTCTCCTGACCCCCCTTGTCCCCCCTCAAACCCTGCCTGGTTCCCCCTCCCCTCTCCTGCCGTCTGCTGCGGGGATGTGTCAGGATGGAGAGTGGGGAGGGAACCGGTAAATATAATTTACCGGCCACTTCCTTGCCTGAAATTATATGGTAAGGATCACTGACTCTGTCCAATCATAACTGAAGTATAGCAAACTGTGTTTCCTATGCTTCAGTTTGTGAATGAAAGGGAAGCTCTTTACAGAGTTATTCCTGTCCATTCATTCTGTGCTGCTGAGGCTGCAGAGATGAAGACTGCAGGCTGTGTCAGGGGCCATTCATGGTTTCTTGCACCGGAGCACTGAAGGTTCTAGCTACACCTCTGTGTTGGAGGCAACACTTCTTACTATCTTTATACTCTGCATGTTTTGGGTTTCTTGTTTTCCCCTTTCCCTCCCACTTTTATGATGTTGAACCCTCTACCTACCCTGTTCCCCCTTTAATAGATGTGCATGACATGTGATAGCCTATTAATATGCAATGATAAAAAAGTGGCTTTCTCTCCTTCATGTAACTTTTCTGGGAGAAAAAAATTAATAAAACTTTACAGAGTAATTCCACTTTGTGGGACAAAATATTGCAAACAAAGCAAAAAATATATAGCGCATAAAACTGTGACACAAGTCATATTGTAATTTGTTATTAAAAATTATATTTCCTTTTCAATCTGCAGTGGTGTAATTTTCTGTAAAATTAAATGCAATATGGCAACCTGGAGGGGTTCTGTACACAGTTGATGTACGGAATGCCCCTTAGAGATTTCCAGCTTACAGATTTTCCCAGAAGTCTGCACAGATACAAGTTAGATTTTAGGCATTCTCTGTAGCAAAAATATCATTTTTGGTGATAAACTCCTAAAAGGTCAATTACTTCTACGGCCTGATTCACACCAATGCAGTTTGCATATTCCAGGTGAATTTTTCATTTATCAATGCACTTTTTTGATCCATTGAAGTCTATGGAACCAAAAACCAAAAAACAGTCCTTGGCCCTTTCCCTAAAATGCATAGATGTGAACGTGACCTACAGGAAACCATATTAAATGAACTGCATAGTTGCCAACATTCTCAAAAATGTATAGGGACACTTTTTTTGATGTAGGTAGAGTAATATTTTAATTAGGGGTGGGGCATTTGTAGGCATGACCTAGCTGGAGAGAAAAATGTGCTGCTGCAAAAATGGGTGTGGTTTTAATTACGCTAAATATTGGGCATGGCTTAAAGGGGGTATGGGATGGAGGGAGGGAGAGAGAAAGAAAGAAAGAAAGATGGATGAAGAAAGAAAGACAGAAAAAGGGATGGAGGGAGAGAGAAAGGAAGAAAGAAGGGGAGGAAGAAAGAAAGCAAGATGGATGAAGGAAGAAAGAAAGAAAGAAAGAAAGAAAGGAAGAAAGTTGGATGAAGAAAAAAAGAAACAAAGAAGGGAAGGGAGAAAGTAAGAAAGAAAGAAAGTAAAGGAGGAAGAAAGAAAGAAAGAAGGGGAGGAAGAAAGTAAGAAAGAAAGAAAGATTGATGAACAAAGAAAGAAGGGGAGGGAGAAAGAAAAAAGGGGCGGGAGAAAGAAAGAAAGAAGGAGAGGGAGAAAGAAAGAAAGAAGGGGAGGGAGAAAGTAAGTAAGAAAGAAAGAAAGATTGATGAGCAAATAAAGAAGGGGAGGGAGAAAGAAAAAAGGGGAGGGAGAAAGAAAGAAAAAGAAAGAAAGAAAGAAAGAAGGGGAGGGAGAAAGAAATAAAGAAGGGGAGAGAGAAAGGAAGAAAGAAGGGGAGGGAGAAAGGAAGAGAGAAAGGAAAAAAGAAGGGGAGGGAGAGGAAGAGAGAAAGGAAGAAAGAGAGAGAGAGAGAGGGAAAGAGAGACCAACACAATTTATCAGTCACTGTTTGTGCTACATGAAAAAAGATATACACTGTATACCTGTTGCAGATGTTTACTTCTATAACAGCACAGTAGTTTTGGTAATTATCTGCAGATTAAGATATCCCACAGCCACATAACTTACCCCCAGTGCTCACACTGCACCAAAATAAAGAATATGGACGATCATCTTTGAGGCCGGCTACATCCCCTCCCACACACTCACACTGCAAAGCCTCCCATGCTCCTCGTCGGGGATGCTGGAGTCCAATGAGAGCGACTGGACAGAGCTGCTGGGGGAGGAGGTAGGGGGAGGGATATGTTCCCACACGCTCTGTGTCTCTTCGGCATTCTGGCCAGCAGCTCCACAATGCGTGTTCAAGTGTGCGGGCACCCAAGCTGCAATGCATGTTAAAAAAGCCCACAGAGCTGAGTTGTAGTGCCAGCCACCCGCAGGCAATCAAGTGTGACAGAACTCACTGGCTGTTGCCTAACTGGCCAGGAATGGCTCTAATTTCCGGGACGGGCCCGGGACAAAGATATATTGGGACATGGCTTTGAAATCCGTGATTGTCCCGGGCAATCCATGACAGTTGGCAACTATGGACCTGTAGTATGTTTCTGCAAAACTGAAAATGCACTAAAAAATGTGTAGCACCCTCTACCTAGGTAGGTGCTAGAGGTAGGTTTTGTGAGTGCAGGTAAATTTAGGCAGGCCTAGATGGCACCTCCTTCTTGCTTTTAGAGGATTCTAGAAGAAGAGGAGGGGAATAGAGGTAGAGCTGTCTGGGGTGTCTCAGGGAGCCCTGACTATTCACCAACTAGGATTGGCAGGGGGCAGGCCTCCTTGAAATACCCAGGGTCAGCCCAGCTGGGGAAGAGTTGTCGGGTAGAAGAACTGGAGATGGAGCACTAAGTTGTCGGAGCCTTTGAGGGTGCTCCCCAGTCTGGGGGGGTGACTTTGGGCCTGAGGTTCGGGTGCAGGACAGAGCCTTTCTGGGAAGCAAGAAGGATCTGTTCAGGAGGCACAGAGAGGAAATAAGGAGGACAACAGGAGCTAGTGTTGCAGGGCATGCCTCCAGGAGGGATCCACCGGTAGCAGCCAGGAGGGCTGGTGAGTGACAGGCACAGCCGGGATAGCTGGGGTGGCATGCCGGAGTGGACTGGGAGTGTGCAGTCTGGGATGGCTGTAGAGCCAGCAGGAAGGACTGTGATGTCACGAGCAGTAGAGTTGGGCAGCTGTGGCCAGGAGGGCTGGCAGGGCCTGCAGAGGGCTTACTGGGAGCAGTAGTCCACCACATGGCAGCAAGCACTAAAGACTTTGTTATCTCTATTGTTGCTACATTAAAGGGGTCCGCGGTCCCTGCCTGCAAGTGACAGTTGCTAAGGCCTGACTGAGTCAGAGTTGGGCCTAACCATGTGCTAGCTGTACCTTCAAGCAAGTGTTGTGCAGGAGAGAGAGAGAGAGCAACAGTCTGCAAGCATGTGATGTGCTGGGGCAGACTGGAGCTGTATAAGTGTATATAGAAGTTCCTATTGATCATTTATTGATCCCACTATTGATCTCTGGGCTTCCCATAAACCCTTTACCCATCCAAGTTCAAATCCCCTCAATAAAACAATAAAAACAAATCTGTTAATTGTCTCAAGGGTGACTGAGGGCTAGGCAGAGGTGGACCGCAACTTTCAGCAACCTCTACGGGGGTGTCGCTACAAATGCATAGGTGTGAACCAGGTCTAAGGGAATGCAAACCCTCACACTTTCCCCATTAGAACCCTGCAAGCACATCAGCTGATCAAAAATGAAAAAGTCACTCCCATACAGAATCAGTCCTGCACAAGACACGATCTAACAAAGAGATATTCCATCAGAGCAGAAACAGGTAGGACTCTGCAACAAAATTAGTTACAAACTATTGCAATGTACATCAATCATCCAGACGTTTTTTTCCCTCAACAAAAGTGGAGTCACTCTTATAAGTACAAAAAAAAAGTGTCCCAGATTTATACAGAAAGATAAGACAGTTGTCAGTATTCTGAAATGATTATTATGGATAGTTAATTGAGCCACCTTTATCACATACTGTATATCTCTGTCACAGAAAACCACGAGGATCCTATACAAATAATTATAATGCATTTACATTGAAATAATGACACATTTTTAGTACAAGAACAAGATTAAGTAACAAAAATACAGACAAATTACTGGAAATCAGGCATATTTGGCAGCTGTGAAAAAGATATCTGACATTCATGTAACTTTGAAGAGCAGCCTATTTATTACCATATGTTCTGTGTGCTATTTGTGGAAAAAGATGGCATCAGTTTCCTGTTTTTTTTTTTGTAGACAGAGAGAAAACTGCTTATATAGCACTCTTTACCATGCCTCCATCAGTTTAATTGGAATGCAGAGTATTTTGCATTTAATATCTTTATTTCTTTTATTATGTTTTTAACTAAAACATGTAAAACAATACAAAAACAATGTTATTTCCTAGATAAAAACTAACAATATTTCAAACCTAAATCCTAGCTGCAGGTGATGTAAATACTTTTCACGTGTATGTACTAGGGCACCATTTTTGAAACAAAGCCTGTGGTTTACCGAACTCAAAGCTCAAACATATGCATACTGTTCCCTCCTCCTTCTGCCTTCCGTAATATTAGACCATATGGAATTTGGTAAGGAGACAGACTGAATGCAAATAGATTGTGCTGTTCTCTCTCTTTAGCAAACCCATAATGCTAGGTAACATTGGTTGCCCTGTATTGATATTTATCTGTAAAAAAAACATAAATATTATAAAGTATAAACATTCAAAAATAAAATAAAGAAGGGTCTTAATCATTTAAAGTGGTTGTACAGGCAGACGGTTTTTCATCTTAATGTGTTCTACTCATTAAGATAAAAAACCTTCTGTGTGCAGTAGCCCACTCAGCCCCCCTAATATTTATCCCAGGTCCATCTAGATCCAGCGATTTTGCATGAGAGACTCGGCTCTCCTTATTGGCTGAGACAGCAGCGTGGCAACATTGGCTCCCGCTGCCATCAATCAAAGTCAATGAACCAATGAGGAGAGAAAGGGGGCTGGGCCAGGCCAGGGCTCCGTGTCTGAATGAACACAGGGAGCTGTGACTCGGCTCGGGTGCCCCTATAGTAAGCTGCTTGCTGTGGGGATACTCAACAGGTGAGAAGGGCCAGGAGCACTGAAGAGGCACTTGAGAAGAGGTATGGGCTACTCTGTGCAAAACCACTGCACAGAGCAGGTAAGTATGACATGTTTTTTAAACAAAAAAAAAAAGACTATAGTATCACTTTAAGTTGTCTTTTTATTTCTGATTTGTTTTTATGTATTTGAGATTATTGCACCAGAGGGCACCTGTATGCTTTAAAAACATATTTTATTAATTAGATAATTTAGTATTTTTTTTTTTGGTTGCTTTTTATTTTTCCCATAAGACAGATATAAGTACTTTTCACTGAGTGGTGAGAATGTGCAAAATAAAAAAGTACAAAAATACCCATTGTAATAAGAAAAAATAGGGATGTCATCCTGTAATTGGTTGAAGGTTTTAAAGACATTATGATAATAGATCTGATGTATACATCTAATTCTAGTTCCTGGTCAATCCTGCTTATCTTCTAATTTATCAAATTCTGATATTTTGGGTTACACAAAATAGGGTTATTTGATTAGGCCCTAATGTCCATAGATCCCAAAGGTATGGTAGCAGTTTTATAGATTTTTTTTAAGAGGTGGCTATAATAGAGACTTCATGGTAGTATGTAGAATTTGCCTATACCCCACATTTGCCACAGCTTGGATGGTAACCTCCAAAGCTGTACTCCCTAATTTCTTATCAGATTGTGCCCACCAGTCAATATACAGTATATCAGTTTTATTTCCAAATCATATGAGAATACATTATATCAGGAGGGAAGATGGGGAGAGGGCTATGGCAGGTGAGAAGAAAGTTCCCATGTTACAAACAACCATTGGAAAAGGTACTATTTGTACTAAAATAAAAAATATGCAAAATACAAGTGCAAAATGTGACAATAAATTAAAGTGTTTGTTCACCAATGCCATAAGTCTGCCAAGAAAAATAGGTGAGTTGGAAGCTTTGGTGCATGAAGAGAACTATGATTTAATTGGAATTGCTGAATCTTGGCTTCATTCTTCAAATGACTGGGCTATTATTATTCCTGTCTCTGCTCTCTTTCAGAGAGACAGGGTAAAATGGAAAGATGGTGGTGACTCTCTCTATGTGGGAGGTGATCACAAAGCGAGTGTGAAAGAGGGCCTAGTTGATGGAGAGTGTGATGAGGCTGAAGCATTATGGGTGGAACTGCACACGAATGTGTGTACTACAAAGGTAATCAATGCAGTTTGTTATAGGCCACCCAGTACTAATGAGGAGGTAGAGACAATAATGGGGGATTTTAACTACTCAAAAATAGACTGGTGTAATGCACTGTAGGAACAATTAGAGCACAAAAATATATAAACCTATTACAAGACAATTTTATGGTCCAGTTCATAGAGGCCCCAACTAGGAATGATGCTCTGCTGGACCTGGTAATCTCAAACCATGCAGAGCTTATTACCAATGTTCATATAAAAGAACATTTGGGTATCAGTGACCATAACATGATTTCATTCAATGTTAGCTGTAAGCAAAAAACACATAGAAAAATATAAAAACACTTAACTTTAAGAGAGTAAATGTTCCAAGTAGGGATGAGCCGAACACCCCCCGGTTTGGTTCGCACCAGAACATGCGAACTGGCAAAAAGTTTGTGTGAACATTCGAACACCGTTAAAGTCTATGGGACCCGAACATGGAAAATCAAAAGTGCTCATTTTAAAGGCTTATATGCAATGTTATTGCCCTAAAAAGTGTATGGCGGTCCGGGTCCTGCCCTAGGGGACATGTATCATTGAAAACATTTTTTTAAATCAACCATTTTTTCAGGAGCAGTGATTTTAACACTGCTTAAAGTGAAAAAAAAAATCATTTAAATATCGTGTCTGGGGGGGTCGCCTTAGTCTGCCTGTAAAAGGGCGCACATCTGTGATGTTTAGAACATAGCCAGAGCAAAATGAAGTTTCCAAAGGAAAAATTGTCATTTATTATCGTGGCTGTAATGTATTGCCTGTTCCCGGCAATATAGTTAAAATCACTGAAAAAGTATTGCATTGAAGACCAACCCCCCTCCCCCCTCCATACCAGGCCCCTCAGGAATGGTATGGATTTTAAGGGGAACCCGCTCGGAAATTTAAATAAAATTTGCCTAGGGTTCCCCCACAAAGTCCGTAACAGACCCTTCAGGTCTGGTATGTATTTTAAGGGGAACCCCGCCCCAAAAAAATTGCGTAGGGGTCTCCCCAAAGTCCGTACCAGGCCCTTCAGGTCTGGTATAGATTTTAAGGGGAACCCCGCGCCAAAATTTAGAAAAAAAATGACAAGGGATCCCCCAAAGTCCATACCAGGCCCTTCAGGTCTGGTATGGATTTTAAGGGGAACCCCGATCCAATTTTTTTTTTAAAATGGCGTGAGATCCCCCCAAAATCCAAACCAGACCCTTATCTGTGCATGCAGCCATGGCATGGCAGGAGGGGGTGGGTACGAGTGAGCGCCCCCTCCTCCGAGCCATACCAGGCCACATGCCCTCAACATGGAGAGGATGCTTTGAGGTCGTCCCCAAAGCACCTTGTCCCCATGTTGATGGGGAGAAGGGCCTCTTCCCCACAACCCTTGCTGGTGGTTGTGGGGGTCTGCAGGCGGGGGGCTTATCGGAATCTGGAAGACCCCCCTATGTGAATAGGTACCCCTACCCATTCACCAAAAAAGGAGTAAAGCGTTAAAAAGAACAAGAGGCAGTTTTTGACAAGTCCTTTATTGTGTAAAATAGCTCTTCTTTCTTCTTTATTCCTCCATCTTCTTCTGCCCCAGTCCTTCTTTTGGTCTTCTGCTTCTTCTTTCGGTCTTCTTGCTTCCTCTCTTCAACTTCAATCTTCATCTTCTTCTTCCTTCTTCTTTCACCGCCGCCGCTCTCCCGCTGCCGCAGCCATGCCGTCCACTCCAAAGGCGTCTCCCAGAATGGGTGGTCTTCAGTTTGACATTTCTTTTATAAGAAGGGGCAGGGCCCCCACGGTGACGTACGTGGGTGACCCACCCCCTCTGATGGTGAATGATGTCAGAAGAGGGCGGGTCACTCGTTTACATCACTGAGTGGCCCCGCCCTTACCTATAAAATAACTGTCAGACTGCAGACCACCCATTCTGGGAGACGCCGCCAGATGGCACAGCTGCGGCAGCGGGCGTGGGAGCGGTGAAACAAGAAGGAAGAAGATGAAGACTGAAGATAAAGACAAAGAGAGGAAGCAAGAAGACCGAAAGAAGAAGCAGAAGACCAGAAGAAGGATCAGGGCAGAAGAAGTTGGAGGAAGAAAGAAGAAGAGCTATTTAACACAAGTGTTTTTTTAACACTTTTACTCCTTTTTTGGTGAATGGGTAAGGTTACAATGTACCCCATACCTATTCACAAGGGGGGGGTCGGGATCTGGGGGCCCCCTTATTAAAGAGGGGCTTCCAGATTCTGATAAGCCCCCCGCCCACAGACCCCCCAAACCACCGGCAAGGTTTGTGGGGAAGAGGCCCTTCTCCCCATCAACATGGGGACAAGGAGCTCTGGGGATGACCTCAAAGCATCCTCCCCATGTTGAGGGCATGTGGCCTGGTATGGTTCAAAGGGGGGGGGGCGCTCACTTGTCCCCACCCCCTACTGCCATGCCAAGGCTGCGTGCTCGGATAAGGATCTGGTCTGGATTTTGGGGGGACCCACAGCCATTTTTTTTAATTTTGTCGCGGGGTTCCCCTTAAAATCCACACCAGACCTGAAGGGCCTGGTACGGACTTTGGGGGGACCCGCACATCCTTTTTTTAAAATTTTTTGTCACGGTTCCCCTTAAAATATATACCAGACCTGAAGGGCCTGGTACTGACTTTGGGGGGACCCCATTTCCTTTTTTTAAAAAAAAATGGTGCAGGGTTCCCCTTAAAATCCATGCCCCAGTCAAAAAGGTGCTGAAAACTTGGGCCTTGGGTGCTGGCAGTGCCAGAGCACTGTAACCCCTTGCAGTTACTCTTGTTGGACGGAAGAACAGGGCCTGATGTTGTAAATTAGTTTAAAAATTGTGACAAAATTCCCCACTCAAACAGGTAGCGAAAAATTGGGCCTTGGGTGCTGGTGGGGCCAGAACACTGTAACCCCTTGCAGTTACTCTTGCTGGACGGAAGAACAGGGCCTGATGTTGTAAATTAGTTTAAAAATTGTAACGCAATCCCCCAGTCAAACAGGTGGCGAAACATTGGGCCTTGGGTGCTTGCGGTGCCAGAACACTATAACCCCTTGCAGTTACTCTTGTTGGACGGAGGAACAGGGCCTCATGTTGTAAATTAGTTTAAAAATTGTTATGGCATGCCCCTGTAAACCAGGTGCAGAAAAATTGGGCCTTGGGTGCTGCAGGTACCCTAAATACAAAATATTGTACTAGATTAAGTAGAGGAGGAATAGGAGCAGTGGCAGTCTTCAAGGGATGCCAGATCCCTATCAAATTTAATCAGTTGCACAAACTTTTCTTTGAGGTGTCCTGAAGATGTTTCATCCTCTGCACCCTCTGCGCAGGCAGGATGAGTTCTGCAACTTTACCCTTGTAACGTGGATCAAGAAGGGTTGCCAGCCAGTAATGATCCCTTTCCTTGATACCACTAATCCTAGGCTCTTTTCACAGGCTTTTCAGAATTAGAGAGCCCATGCAGCGTAAGTTTGAGGAGGCATGAGTGTCCTCTGGGTCACTGAGGATGACATTATAAGGGACTACCACTTCCCAGCCATGTACAACTCCTTGTGTTTCTGGGGCCTGAAAACCATGATCCCTTGAAGACTGCTGTGTATTATACTCCCCATCCACACTGACACAATCCTCCTCCTGTGTGTTTGGCGGCTCTGCAGGAATGCTCTCTGCATAAAGGGGGCCTTGAGAGGAAAGGAATTCCTCCTATTCATCCCTCTGTTCTGCCTCAAGTGCCCTGTTCATGATTCCACAAAGCGTGTGCTCCAGAAGGAATATTAGTGGGACAGTGTCACTGATGCATGCATTGTCGCTGCTCACCATCCTTGTGGCCCCCTCAAATGGTGACAGGACAGTGCATGCATCCTTGATCATTAGCCACTGACGTGGTGAAAAAAAGCCAAGCTCCCCCGAACCTGTCCTGGTGCCATGCTCACAGAGGTTTTCATTGATGGCCCTCTGCTGTGCCAACGAGGCCAAAACATTGCCTTCCACATGACGGTAGAGAGCTGGAATGGCCTTACATGAAAAGAAATGTCTTTTGGGAACCTGCCACTGCGGGACAGCACATTCCACAAATTCACAAAAGGGGGCAGAGTCTACCAGCTGAAAAGGCAGCAGTTGGAGTGCTAGCAATTTGGCCAAGCTAGCATTAAGACGCTGAGCATGTGGACGACTTGGACAGTATTTCTTTTTATGGTTCAGCAACTGGGGTAGGGATATTTGGCTGCTGAATTCACCTGGTGGTGTACTGCTAGCAGATTGACTGCAGGTACTAGTTGTGGCACACACTGCTACACCTTCATTCCTCTCGGTGCAGGTTTTGGAGAGGACTGCAGGTATAGCAGGGGTTGAGATCCCAGATGAGGAGCAAAGAGAAGTCCATCTTGTTTTCTGATGTGGGTTTGTCAGGTACTCTTGCCAATGGACTGCATGGCTGGTCGTCATATGTCTTGTCAAGACAGTAGTGCCCAAACGGCTGGAGTCCTGGCCGTGCTTGACACGCTTCAGACATAGATTGCAAATGGCAACAGTGCGATCTACTGCACATGTGCTAAAAAATGCCCACACCAAAGAAACTTTGGAAGTCAGCGGGGAGGAAGCAGTGCCCTGCACCTGTGGAGCTCTGTGGTCTAATGCAATTTGGGGGCTGCCCTTAAGCTGGCCCCTGGAGGACATCCTGCCTTGTTGGAGTTGGGCCTCCTCCTCCTCCTCACTTTCCTCCTCTATTCTCTCAGGCACCCAAGTACAGTCCGCGTCCTCATCATCCCCTATCACTGGAGCAAACTTGGCAGTATGCTGCAGCTGGGGGGAACATGACTGCTAGTTTCTTGTCCTTTTGCGGCACTCCCTGTCTCTAGGTTCATGCTACTCCCTTCCTCAACCTGGGAACCAAGATCGGAGCCTTCCACCTGCTGCGCATCCTCCATCAGCATGTAACCGACACTATGTTCGAATAACTCAGGTGACTCCTCCGTGCATGATGGTGGGGCTACAGAAGGAGTAACTGAGGACAAGGATCCGGTAGAATGGGCGGCTTTGCCAGATGCGTTGGAAGGCAAACTTGTACGAGCCTGGGTGACAGAGGATAAGGAGGATGAGGACGGCTTTGTTATCCACTCCACCAACTATTCTGCATGTTGTGGCTCAATAGCACATCCAACAGCAAAAAAAAAAAGGACAAGCGTGACCCGCCTGCAGAGAATGCACCACGTCTGCCGCCACCACTTTCCACTGAAGACACAGAGGCTGCTTGCCCTCGTTTAGTGTCTTCAGCGTGTCTTCAGCGTCTTTAGCGTCTGCCTCTCCTTTGTGGCCTTCCTGACATGATGGGTATTTTTTTAACACAGCACTACACTGTACTACACTGTACTACCGTACACCCCCGAATGCACTGATATATAGTGTACACTCAATATGCTGCGTGTATATCTGGATACACTAGACTATATATATTTTAAGACACCACGTCAAGTAGTGTGCTATATACCGCACACCCCCGAATGCACTGATATATAGTGTACACTCAATACGCTGCATGTATATCTGTATACACTAGACTGTATATATTTTAAGACACCACGTGCACTATATACCGTACACTGCCGAATGCACCGATATATAGTGTACACTCAATACTCTGTGTATATATATATATATATATATATATATATATATATATATATCAGGCTGTATATATTTTAATACACCATGTCAAGTGTACTATATACCGTATATATAGTGTACACACACTGTGTGTGTGTCTGTGTGTGTATGTATGTATATAAATATACTGTTAATGTGAGCTTTGGGGTGCACACCCTAATGCAATAGGCTGTGCACACCTATGATATATATTCTTGCACTGCCTGACTGTATACAGATAGCCTTATCTATCTAGTATATATTTCCCTACACTGACCTGCCTGCACTAACTGACAAATAGATAGATAGCGATCTATATACAGTACAATCTATCTTTATATCTAGCTAGCTATCTTTTTTTTTTTTTTTTCACAATTTGAAATAGCTAAACTGCCTGCAATCCGCAACCTAAACTCTCTCTCTATCACTAGTCCAGCACCGCCACCAACACACACTACCATAGAGCCGCTGTACAAGCGGCTTTATATAGTGTAGGGCATGGATTGAGGCTGCTGATTGACTAAATGCACCCTGCCTTTAGCCAAACATAGCTCTCACAGCAGGCCGCCCACTGATTGGCCAAAGGATGCAGGTCATGTGCATGCTTTGGCCAATCAGCGGGTGGCATTCTGCCGCCATTGGAATGCATTATGGGGCTCGAGAAGTTCCTGCGAATTTCCCATAATGTTTGCAATGGCGTGAATGGACGAAACCCCGATGTTTGTATCGAACATGCATTTGACTCGAACCAGAAGCTCATCCATAGTTCCAAAGGTGAGGGCTGCTCTCAAAGGCTTAGGGGGTCATAGCCGGACGCTATTTTGCGGCAATTGGCACGATATCGGTAAATATCGCTAAAATGCCGCAAATTGCGGTAAATATCAATAAAACGGTATTCACAATAGCGTTGGAAGCAAAATACTCCTATGCTCAAATGTACAATAGCACCCAGGCAACAGATAGCACCCAAATCCTTACTTTAGTCAGAACCTGGAGAAGTGCACACGGAATAAGGAAAATTGTTTTCATACTTACCGTAATTTTCCTTTCCTGGATCCTCCTCATGTCAGCCTACTATGGGTCAGCTCCGCCCCCTCTGACCCCTTCAGGACAACCTCTTTCCAAGCCTAAGAGGCGGCTGTCTGCCCATATGCAGTGTTCAGTTTACCCACCTCGCGACGGACTTTGGGTGGGAATTCCTCGGCTGACATGAGGAGGATACAGGAAAGGAAAATTACGGTAAGTATGAAAACAATTTTCCTTATTCCTGGACCTCCTCATGTCAGCCTACTATGGGACGTAGCAAGCAATCAACCAACCACATAAGGGGAGGGAAAGACACCAATAACCAGAATCATAAACTGATATCAATTATTTTAATGACAGCCACCAACAGAACAGTAGACCCAAAAGCTTCCAATGCCGTCAGAGTTACCTTCACTCTGTAGTGCGGAATGAAAGTATTCAGTGCACTCAATCTAGCTGCCCTGCACCCTGCTTCTGCTGACACCTTAGCGTATGATGCATAGGAATCTGCCATGCCTCTCATAAAATGTGCTTTGACCTCCAATGGCGGAGGATATCCCGACTCTCTATATGCCATCTGGATAGGTTTTACGATCTATGAAGACACTATTCTAGGAGGCATAGCCATGCCTTTCCTGGAGGCCCCGGGAAAGATGAAGAGCTGATCTTGTTTCCAGAAATTCTGAGTTCGCTCTAGGTATATTGATAAAGCCTGCACTAGATCCAGCCTAGTCCATTCGTCTTCCGAGTTACTATCTGGAAAAGCCGATAAGACTGCTTCCCGATTCATCTGCAAAGCTGATGCTACTTTTGTAAGAAAGCTTGGGACCTGTCTGAGTATTATTTCTTCTTGGAGTATTTGGCAATACGGCTCCCTGGTTGAGAAAGCACACATTTCAGACACCCATCTTGCTGATGCAATTGCCATAAAAAAATTGCACTGAGACAAAGAGTATGATGACACCGGACCAAATGGAGGTGCTAATAAGGCTTTCAGAACTAAAGGCAGGTCCCACTTCGGAAAAGGATTTAATGGAGACCTGATCTTTATTGCTGCCTTTCAGAAACGCATCACTAGAGGATCCAAGGCCCATCTTTGTTCACCATAGCTGACAGGGCAGACTCGAACCTTTGAGGAGCTAAACGCTAAACCCTTGCTCAGACCTTCCTGGAAAAATTCCAATATGTTAGAGACTGCAGGTGACCTCAGATCCCAGCTCTTTCCTGCTGAGAAATACACTCTCTACAACACACCACGGAACAAGTCCAATGCCAGATACAGCAGCTGTGTACGAAACAAGACAACATGGAGAATTGTTTCTGTTGCTGCAATTTACGGTTCATCGGCCTACCAGAAACTGCAGAAGACACTGACTCGACTGGATTTCTGGAGAACCTGCTCATCACCACATATGGTAGAGAGGCCTTCTCGGTAATGTTTGCAGTTGCACAAGCCCACCGCATTCCTGCTCGTCCACCACCTCAGGGAGCTCCCCCCTGTACATTCATTGCTAAATTTCTCAGTTTTGAAGACTGATACAAAATCCTGCAACTTACTAGAGAAAAGGATAATATACTGTATCTTAATGTGAACGTAGCAGTTTTTCATGATTTTTCTAACGAAGTTCAAAAAGAGAGATTCCGATTCCAGGAGGTAAAGAGACGCCTCCGGGCACTGCATTTAAAATATGCCATGCTTTATCCTGCCCACCTCAGAGTGGAGGAAGATGGTCGGGCGCATTTCTTCGAGGATTCAGATGCAAAACCAGCCTGATACTCACTGGATGCTGTATACTTGTTTGCCAAGAAAAGAAGATCTAAGGTACCGTTTTTACTTTTTTCCTGGCAAAAATTGCACAAACTGGCCATGGTGGTGTTAGGAGGCGTCCTGTCTTCCTCCTCATTTCCCTCTACCTAAAATGGCAGACCTCATATAGTTGTTCCTGCATGCTATGGATGTTATGCAGCTCTCCCCTCATCTTCTTTTCCCATATAATATGCAGCACTCTATATGATGGACAGTTCCTGACAATGGTGGAGGATAGATGGCCATACTGATATCTGACATGAATAGTTAAATATGTGAGGTCATTTCACTCACACCTATCTGGAAGCTGATGTTCACTGCAAGTTCTACAGAGAAATTGTCATTCCCATAGGATTACAAATGTGAGTTTTTCCTTTTTTTTCTTTTTCTTTTTGTTCTTTATCCGGTTGGATAAGTATAGTCAGACCACTGACTATTCACCTTCAAGCCTCTTGGTATTTGATCACCTCTGCAGGTTTTATTTTTTGAGCTACAAATTAAAAAAGACTGAAAATTTTGAAAAAAAAAAAAGTTTTCTCGGTTTCTGTCACAAAACTTTGTAAATAAGTACATTTTCTCCATCACTGATGGGCACTGATGAGGCTACACTGACTGGCACTGATGAGGCAGTACTGATTGGCACTAATGAGGCGCACTGATCAGGTGGCAGGTGATCAGGTGGCACTGACAGGCACTGATGATGAGGCACTTATATGCAGCAATGATGGGCACTGATAGGCGGCACTGATAAGCAATACTGACGGGCACTGATAGGTGGCACTGATATGCAGCACTGATGGACACTGATAAGTGGCACTGATTGACACTCATAGGCGGCACTGATTGGCACTCATAGGTGGCACTGGGCACTGATAGGTGGCACTGATGGGCACTCATAGGTGGTACTGGTAGGTGGCACTGGTGGGCACTGATAGGTGGCACTGGTACGCATTGATAGGGGCACTAGTTGGCAGATGCACTGATAGAGGCCTTTTACCTGGTGGTCTAGGGTGGTATCTGAAGGTGGCACTGAGTGCCATCCATATTGGGCACTGTGCCCCTTACCTGCTGGTGTCCCTGGTGGTCTTGATCAGCTACCTGATGGTCCCTGGTCGGCTCCCTGGCGGTCCTTGGTGGGCACATCCCTGGTGGTCCCTGGGCAGGCTCCCTGGGGGTCTAGGGTGGCAATCCGAGGGGGGCTGCACTGATAAACCATCAGCACAGACCCCCCCTGTCAGGAGAGCAGCCGATCAGCTCTCCACTGCTCAGGTCTGCAGACCCGAGTACGGGAAAAGCCGATAAACGGCTCTTCCTGTTTACACTGTGACCAACCGTGAATGGTCATGGCTGATCACATGGTAAAGTGCTTCTGATGGAAGCGCTTTACCGAGATTGGTAATGCGGGGGGTCAGACTGACCCCCCCACACCACCGATCGCCACGATGCGTGCCCCCCCGGGTGTGCGCTGGCATGTTATCCTGCTGGACGTCATATGATGTCCAGTCAGGATAACTCATCAATTTCCCAGCTGTCATTCTGAATATGGCGGTAGGGAAGTGGTTAAACATACAGCTGTTCTAGCTTACCTTAAAACCCTAAAAGTGGATATTGTGGCTGTAGTTGAAACGCATGTTACTGGACATCTGCAAATGGTCTTTAAATGCCCCTGAATTGGATGGGCATACCATGCTACCCACTCCCAAAATTCCAGGGGGGGTTCAATCCTGATAAGTAAAAATGTCCCTTTTGAATTGATATCTCTACAGATGGATCAGCAGAGTAAATATGTGTTTCTCTACGCTGCTATTAGAGGATTTTCTGTTCTGCTCCTCGCGGTGATGTGGATGGGGAATTTTAATATGGTCCTAGTCCCGGAATTGGACCGACTTTCCCCTGTTGGCGCTAGCACACAGTTCTACTAGGTTTAGTCATTTTTCTTTCAAGTATTTTTATTGAGTTTTTACAAGGTATACATCCAAGGCACATAGTTTATAGTTTCAACAGTGCAATTATTAAATAGTCATATAAGGGTATTACATATATATCTATCTCAACACTTCAATTAGATATTCTCTCAGAGTGTTGACAAGATTTGGTTGTGGGCCTACCGGCAGTGTCTCCCATCTTTGGACGCCCCAATGGGATCTCTCTGCGTCCGAAGGGGAGAGAGCCTTCTTGTATCAGCTCTCTGGTGATCATATCGATGATACTAGTGTTGAGTTCATATTTCCATGGTTTAGGTGAGTCTATGACCTATGTACTAAGCATTAACGGTAACAATAAACGTACATCTCTATAGAGAGAATAAAGGAAAGTAAAGAGATTGGCAGAAGTTTAGATAAAACAGAGCTGCTACAAGAGTCTGGGTTAGGATCTGCATCAAGTCTACCATGTGTGTGTTGCTGGTGCTCCTGATAAGTTTGGACTATGAGGATAACGTCAGGTTAAAGCGTTTTCCTAAATTTCATCTAGAAAAAGTTAGATACCATTGGGACCAGGAGGCCCATTTTTGTTGCTCCTGGGCAAGTTGGGCCTTGCTTGTGGTGATTAGGAGTTCATATGTGTGGTGTGTTTGAGTCGTTTTGATGACTTCAGAAAGTGTTGGCAGGGTATCAGACTTCCACAGCCTTGCTATGGATAATCTTGCCGCTAGCAGAATGTGGATAGTTATTTTCCTGCTCAGTGGTGGGATTGTTTCAGTATTTAGGTTTAGAACAGCTAGTTCTGGAGTTGCTGAGATATGGATGTTAGTGACATTGGCTATTAAGGTGAATATTTTGTCCCAAAATTTTCAGATCCTTGGGCACTCCCAGAATGTGTGCTTAATGGCTCCTATTTGGACGCACCCCCTCCAGCAGTAGAGTGAGGTGTTCCCTCCAAACTTTGCCAGTGTCGATGGGGTTAGGTACCACCTTTGTATTATTTTCTGGGTTATTTCCCAAAGGGTTACGTAAGAGGTGGCTTTGTAGACCGACTTAGCTGCCATTGGCCATTGATTGGGAGTGTAGCTAGCGCCTAGGTCCCTTTCCCATTTACTTAACGCATTTGACTTGGAGGGGATATGTTTTTCTTTTAGCACCAGGGATATCAATGAGAGTCCTTTCCTTGACTTTGAGGGGTAGTTTAGGTAGGACCATATTTTTATGGGTACTTGGGCGTGAATCTGCGGGTTGCGGTTTAGGCAGTGTGCTATTTGTATGTAGGTGTAGTAGTCATAGGGTTGTAGCTGAAGCTCTTTTTGTAGCTGTGTAAACAATTTGAGGGTTCCCTTATCATATAATTCCCCTATTTTGGTGTTGTTCTCTTTTGTCCATGAAGATAGCCTAATGTCTGGAACTAAAGCTTTCAGAATGGATAGTGGGGGGTTCAATATAGTGGTGGACATTTCCGTCCATGTGTAGTTAATTAATTTATTCCATACTTTGACGGCTGCTCTAATTGTAGGTGAAAAGGTTGTGAAGGAGTGGGTATTGTTTTGTCTGCTGATAAGCCAGTTTTAAGTTTTCTTGAGCTATTTCAGCTTGTTCCATATCTCCCCATAGTGTGATTGGGGAGGATGCGAACCAGTCTTTTACTTGGGATAGTATGTTGGCTTCATAGTAATCTATTAAGTCTGGTAATGATGCTCCCCCTATAGATCTATGTTTGGACAAGGTTTCTTATTTCGCTATAGGAACTTGGTCAGGGCTGCTTGGAGTGATGTAAGGTCATTTTTAGGGATGGGAATTGGTAACGTCCGAAATATGTAGAGCAGTTTTGGGAGTGTCATCATTTTGAACGCTGCCAATCGGCCTGCCCAGGAGAACTAGAATTTAGCCCACGTTTAGAGGTCTGACTGGAATTGAGGTTCAAAGGGGGGTAAATTTGCTTGATACAGTTTGTGGTTCTTATTTATTAAGGTTATGCTGAGGTACTGTATTCCTGAGTCATTCCATCTGTAAGGGAAACTTTTGATAGCTTGGCTCTAGTTTTCCACCCTCAGATCTAATATGTGGGATTTAGCTTCATTGATTTTGTAGTACGATATCATTCCATATTCTGTCAATAGTTCCTGAATTTTCGGTAAGGAAGTCAAGGGGTTTGTAATGATTAATATTACGTCATCCGCAAATAGGCTTATGCGGTGGTCTGTGATACCTATTTTCATCCCTGAGATAGATGGGTCTGAATGGATGTGTTCTGCTAAAGGCTCAATGACTAGATTGAAAATTAAAGGGGATAAAGGGCAGCCCTGCCTCGTACCATTTGTGATTGCAGAGGGTTGGGATAACATTCCTTCTGTGTAAATCTACGCTCAGGGTTGGCTGTAGAGGGCTAATATGGCATTTAGAATTTGACCCTTAAATCCAAATTTACCTAGGGTCACACGGAGGTACCCCCAGTGGATTCTGTCAAGCGCCTTCTCTGTGTCTCTCCCTGGGTTTTGATGCAGTCTGCAGCATGTATGATGTTGATTAGGCGCCTCGTCGCGTCTGCAGCTTGTCTGCCACTTGTGAACCCTGCTTGATCTTTATGGATTAGTGT
Source organism: Glandirana rugosa (assembly GCA_018402905.1). Taxonomy (NCBI): domain Eukaryota; kingdom Metazoa; phylum Chordata; class Amphibia; order Anura; family Ranidae; genus Glandirana; species Glandirana rugosa. Next base: position 857,634 of record BLSH010258317.1, on the reverse strand, counting down.
TGGAATAAATTTCATCAATCTTTTTGCTATGGCTTTAGCGTAAATTTTGATGTCGGTGTTTAACAAAGAGATAGGGCATAAATTCTGGGGTGTGTTTGCCTCTTTGCCAGGTTTGGGTATAGTTATAACCAATGATTTCAACATTTCCATCGGGAGTATAGAGGAGGAGGCAGCGCCATTAAATAATTGGCATAGGTGCGGGGATAGGGTGTTTTTAAGCAATTTATAATATACCCACGTTAGGCCATCTGGACCAGGAGATTTACCGTTAGGTAGAGATTCAATTATTTCTATGATTTCTTTTGGGGTAAATGGGGTGTTGAGTTCCTCAAGTTGGGTGGGGGCGAGTGATGGAAGGTTAATCCCTTTCAGGAATTGATTGATCAGTCGCTGCTAGGGTTGGGCCATTTGGGGTTCATTTTTTATGTTATACAAGGAGCTGTAGTAGCAGCTAAATGCATTTGCTATTGCTTGGGGGTCATGGAGTTTATCTTTAGCAACGGGGAGGCACATATAAGGTATTTTGGACTTAATGTGGAGCCCCTTAATGCGTGGGGCAATAGCTTTCCCTGCCTTATTGTTAGTATTGTAGTAGTTTGCTTTTGCTGTTTGTCCTGGTTTTATTGAAAGTGTTACACACAGTTTCCAGATGTTTGCAGAACAGTAGTTCTGTTTGTCCCAGTTTTATTTAAAGTGTTACACACAGTTTCCAGATGTTTACAGAACAGTAGTTCTGTTTGTCCCGGTTTTATTTAAAGTGTTACACACAGTTTCCAGATGTTTGCAGAACAGTGATATGGGTTCCCCCAGTTTTATTTAAAGTGTTACACACATTTCCAGATGTTTGCAGAACAGTAGTTCTGTTTGTCCCGGTTTTATTTAAAGTGTTACACACAGTTTCCAGATGTTTGCAGAACAGTAGTTCAGTTTGTCCCGGTTTTATTTAAAGTGTTACACACAGTTTCCAGATGTTTGCAGAACAGTGATATGGGTTCGCCCGGTTTTAGTTAAAGTGTTACACACAGTTTCCACATGTTTGCAGAACAGTAGTTCTGGTTCTCCCGGTTTTAGTTAAAGTGTTACACACAGTTTCCAGATGTTTGCAGAACAGTGATATGGGTTCGCCCAGTTTTATTTAAAGTGTTACACACATTTCCAGATGTTTGCAAAACAGTAGTTCTGTTTGTCCCGGTTTTATTTAAAGTGTTACACACAGTTTCCAGATGTTTGCAGAACAGTGGTTCAGTTTGTCCCGGTTTTATTTAAAGTGTTACACACAGTTTCCAGATGTTTGCAGAACAGTGATATGGGTTCGCCCGGTTTTAGTTAAAGTGTTACACACAGTTTCCAGATGTTTGCAGAACAGTAGTATGGTTTCTCCCGGTTTTATTTAAAGTATTACACACAGTTTCCGGATGTTTGTAGAACAGTAGTTCTGTTTCTCCCGGTTTTAGTTAAAGTGTTACACACAGTTTCCAGATGTTTGCAGAACAGTGATATGGGTTCTCCCGGCTTATTTATACTTTTTTGACACAGTTTGAAGATGATTTTAGAACAGTGATATGGCTTCTACCGTTAATTATTACTTTTCAGACCCAGTTTGAAGATGGTCCACATCCACCTCCATTTTTGATTTTTTTATGTTTTTATTTTTTTAAAAATGCTTTTATTTCTTTCCCTGTCCCCATTTCTTTGTAGGGCACTTGTCCCACCCTTACCCCCATTTCCTTCCTTTTGCAGACCTCTAGGACTTTCCAGGACTTTTTTACAGCCATTTTTGTGCCTAAAAGTTCGGGTCCCCATTGATTTCAATGGGGTTCGGGGTCCGGGACAAAGTTCGGGTTCTGTCCGGACCCGAACCCGGACTTTGTCCCGAAGTTCAGCCGAACCAGCAGAACCCGAACTTCCAGAAGTTCGCTCAACTCTAATCTCTACACATCGTAAAGGTCGTTGTCATTAAGAAATTTTGCCATATTGTGGTTTAGTCTAAGTTTGGGATTTGTCGTATCCAACTGTTGGTCTGGTACAATGTTAAAATCTCCGCATAGGATCAAGGAGCCTTTTTTGGCTGACCGAATCTTCTTCATGATTTTGTTTAGAAAGTGAATTTGGTGATTGTTAGGGGCATATATTGATGCCGGAGTTACAGGGGCATTGTCTACTAGGCAGATTATTATGAGATATCTATCATTGACGTCTGTTATGCTTTCCTGCAGTTGGAAGTTTACCGAGCTGTGTATTGCTATTAGAACTCCCCGTTTTTTCTGAGGACTTGAAGCCATAAATATGTGGGTAAAGTCTTTATGTGCACACTTGGGTGTTGCATCTTTTTTAAAGTGTGTCTCCTGTACACATAATATTTGGCATGAGTTGTCCTTAACTGTTTGCCACGGTGAAGCCCTCTTGGCTGGATGATTGAGGCCATTGGCGTTAATAGTTAGAATTTTGGTTGCCATGGGACAGGAATTGTGCAATCACTGCGATAGTACTCACGGTTCTTTATATTGTGGAGGAATTCGGTGTTGATGGCTGTTGACGAAGATCCATTCAGTAGAGGTTGCATCTTTTGAGTTTCTGCATTGGTCCATAAATCAGGAAACTTGGGAGGATGAAGACTTGAGATCCTTCTTACATTCCAGTATGAGTTGCAGCTGCAGGCAACTCAAAAACACAAAACGAACAGAACCAAAAAGCACAGACAGCAAGAGGGAAGCTGTCTTTCTGCGGTGCATGTTCAATTGAGGTTAACAGTTTTAGGGCCACAGGAGAGGCAACGGAACATAGCGGAAGTTAGTTGTTCCGAAAACAAGCGTTTTACAGGAGATGTTTGCTTGCATGGATTATGTCAACCTTAGGTGAGGACTTGGTGCCATTGTGGCATGATTATGCCGGGAGGTATCCTAGCTTCAGCAGGTGGCAGCGGGTCAGGGATGATTCCCCAGATGCGTAGAAGCTTTAGGCCTTTTTCCACTGAGGGTATAGTGAAGGATTTCCCGTTTTTTTCCACTACCAACTTGGCGGACTGTTTCCACTTGTATTCTATCTTGTGGTTACGGAGGGCTTTTGTAATGGTCAATAGCTGTCTTCTGACCTCTAGGGATTGCTTGGACAGATCTGCATATATTTGTATTGGGGTATATGGGCTTGGTAGTTGCCCCAGTGCTCTGGATTTGAGCATGATCTGCTCTTTTGTATGACAAAAATGGACTCTTAGAAGAACGTCATGGGGGATTGATTGTGGCAGGAATGACGGTTTAGGAACGCGGTGTATGCGGTCTATTGTATGACTTTGCCCTAACTGACACACAGAGGTACAAACGACCAGACTCCAGAACATACTCCTGTTTTTCGGCAACCAACAACAATATGTCCAGGATCGATTTTATGTTTTTATCTACTACCCTGCTACCTAAATTAGCTGATGTGGGATTTGCCGCCAGGAGTATGTCTGACCACGCTCCATATTGGATAACTCTTGATCTATTTAAAGACTCACCCACGTGCCAATGGAGACTGAACCCATTTTGGTTGACTGTCCTGGCAGTCCAACTTGATATACCCAAGGAATTCCAGTTTTACTTTGATGTAAACAAGGGCACTGCCTCAACTGAAATGGTTTGGGATGCATTTAAGCTCCATGCACGATCACTTCCGTCCACCCATATGAATAGACACAAGGCCGTCTCCAAGCAGGCACTTCAGCAACAGCTTGAGGTGACATTCGCACGAGACACATCCCTAGAGAACAGTAATACTATTAGATTGCTAGATCGACATGTCTCCCAGCTCCACCACGAAAAGGCTAAACAACGCCTATTTTTCACAAAACAGCGTATATTTGAACATGGAGAACGGGCTGGGAAAATGCTTGCCTACTTAGCACACCTAGATAATGCACCTCCAGTCGTAGTCTCTTTAATAGGCCTCAACGGGGAACCAATTACAACCCCTCAACAGGTAGCTACTGAGTTTCAACGCTACTATGCCTCTCTGTATGCCTCCCAAGTTACACAGACCCCACAACAGACTGAAACGTATTTGCAATCTATAAACTTTCCTCAACTAGATAGAGATCAGGTAACCCTATTGGAGACCCCTATTACGACGGAAGATATAACAACTGCTATGTCACAAATGGCCACTTCCAAAGCCCGAGGGAATGATGGCTTACCACTGGAAATTTATGCCACCTATGCTGAAATTCTAGTGGATAAGCTACACGACTTATATAGATCCATCTTTGACTCTGTCTTGTCGTCATTCCTAAGTCAGGTAAGGACCCTCACTCCCCAGATTCGTATAGACCGATCTCATTGCTATAGGTTGATTTTAAAATGCTAGCCAAAATACTGGCCTCTCGTCTCAATGGTGTGATCCTTTCTTTGATCCATAAGGATCAGATGGGATTCATGCCAGGGAAAAACACTGCCATGAACATTATAAGGTCAAAGGTTATTTAGGAATATGCAGGCTACGCATGACATTACGGGTACAAGGGTAGTGGTGGCACTAGATTCCGTGGAGTGGGGCTCCTGTGGGAGTATTTATGGAAATATGGTTTCGGCCCAAATTTCATTAAATGGGTTCAGCTCCTCTATCAATCACCTAAGGCTAGAGAATTGGTCAATGGCTGGTTGTCAGATGTGTTTCCCCTGGGTAGGGGTACCCGCTAGGGATGCCCCCTGTCTCCTCTATTGTATGCACTAGCGGTTGAATCGCTGGCTATTGCCATCAGACCCAACTCCGGTATCCAAGGCCTACAAGTGGGTAATTTTACCGAAAAAGTGGTCCTTTATACGGATGACATGATCCTGTACCTGGTGGACTCAGGGGCACCTCTTCTGGAGGTCCTGCAGACCATAGAGCTCATGGGGCAACACACCGGCCTAAAAATGAATTGGTCCAAATCACAGATTCTACCCATAGATCAATTCCCCCCTCCATCTATCAACCCTCCCTCGCCACTAGCTAGTGTCTCCTCCATTAAATATCTGGTGGTCACGGTCACTAGAGCACTAACTGAATACAGGATCCTTAATATAGAACCTCTATACGCTTTGGTCAAGGCTAAAACTCAGATATGGGCCAAACTGCCACTTGGGGTAACGGGTCATGTAAACCTTATAAAAATTATATTACTGCCCAAAATCTTATACGTGATGTGGCATGCTACATTCTCATTTTCTCTGAAATTCTTTAAAACTTTAGACTCCATACTGAACTCTTTTGTATGGGGACCCGGAAGACACAAACTATCCTGGCTAACACTAAAAAATCTTGCTGATCTTGGAGGGCTTGCCCTACCGGATTTGCAGGACTACTACCTGGCCTCCCAATTATTACACTTCTATCATTTTATGAACTCAGATCTTCCCCGATACCAAGCACTGCTTGGTGGGCAGTCCAATAATCCAGCTAATTCAAACCATTATGCGTAACTCAACACACCCATCTTACCCCAAATCTAAGCGTGACATGGCCTCCCACTATCAATATATATGGGGACTTGTTTTGAGGAAACTGAAGGTGACCTCGTTCCACTCTCATACCCCCCTTTGGTTCAACAATGACCTACCTGAATTACTAACCATTCCAGATCCTAAGATCTGGGCAGACCATGGTATAATATACCTACATCAGGTAATGGCTCCTAATGGCCCTAAAACATTCCAATTGTTGAAAGTCACTCCCCAATCACTTTCTGTTCAGATATCTCCATCTCAGGCATGCCCTGCAAATTAAATTTTCCAGGGGATTTCCCTCCCTAGCCACCACCTCTTTATTAGATGTTATCCAGGGTGAGGAACCCTTCACATCCACCCTGTGCGTGATGATACGTACCCCTACAATTTCAACCTTAGCATATATACTACCAAGTCAAAATGGGAGAAAGACCTAGAGGCCATTGATGATGAGGATTGGGACGAGATTATGGAAGGGGTTAAACTGGTAACCCCCAGAATTCCCGACCGTCGAACACAACTATATATTATGCATCATGCATACCTTAATCTGGATTCAAGTAGTCAGTTTCCTCCATGACAACACGGGCTCCCCGGTCATTCCTAGACTGTGTCTCCTAGGTTTATTATCTGATATTGAAACAGACAAATATACAGCAACTTTTGTGAAGGAAACACAATACCTCGCTAGGAAAACGATTGCCAAAATATGGATGCAGACAATGATCCCTAGTCTACAAGACTGGTTACGAGAGGTTAATTCTGTACTACCATACAAAAAGCTAATTTATTAACATAGAGGATGCAGCCTCAAGTATTCTAAAATATGGGACAGATGGTTGTCTCACTCCAACACATGTTCCAATTAAAATATCTAACTACAACCTACCGTGGCAGAGCTGGTTCCGTTCAAACCCCTCTCCATCTGCATTTAACGACCAGGAAGAGAACAGAGGAGAGCTCGATCCTGGATCTCAGAGGGGGAAAACTGAGAGAGCACTGTGTGCTAAATTTGGACTCTAAAAACAAGGTGTGCTTATGTTTTGTAGGTGTCGGGGACAGCCCCACACTGTATAGAGACAAATCTGTTTGTTTAATTTAGCGCCAAATGGCGAGGTTTTGTTTTCTGTTTTGTCTTGTGTTTTGAACTTGCAAACCTGAAATAAACCTGGCAAGCCGCCAGATTTTAAAGAAACCGACATCCATGTGGAATCTTTTCCCCTGAAAAGTGATCCCCACGAGCTAATCTCCCACACGTGGTGGAGTTCAGCATGGCAACTTTCAAAGATGAAGGAAATGTTGAAGGCCCTGTTGCAAGCCATTGCAGCCCAGCGGGAAACCAACCGACAAGTCACAGAGGCCGCTGCAGCACAACAGGCACCACAACACGCAGCTATGCAGAAAACCAACCTACAGGTCACAAAGGCCGCTGCAGCACAACAGGCAGCACAACACGCAGCTCTGCAGGAAACCAACCTCCGGGTCGCAGAGGCCACTGCAGCTCAGTGAGAGGAGAGTCGCCAGGCCATTGCAGCTCACTGAGAGGAGAGTCACAGCACAACAAGCGGCTCAACAGGAGATGAACCGAAAGTTTGCAGAGGCCCTGCTGGAGTTAAAAAAAGGGCCAGTACCTCCCATGACAGTGGAGCCAAAGTTGGTACGTGCTTCTTACCACATGCAGTAGATGACACCTGCAGATGACGTAGAGGCATAGCCTTTGAAAAAATCGCTCTTCATGAAGGATGGCCAAAAGAACAATGGGCGGGACTGCTAGCACCATTCTTGACTGGCAAACCCCAAAAAGCATATTTTGATCTGGAAACAGAGAAGGCCCAGGACTAGGAGACCATGGCAGTCAAAAAAACACCACCGAATACCTGAGGCTAGATGAGAGGAAGTGGCGAGAGAAATAAAAACCATGTTGGAGTTAGACATGATAGAGGAGTCCCACAGCACCTGGTTGAGCCCAGTAGTACTGGCCCCAAAGCCCGATGGCACTATTTGGTTCTGTAACGATTTCAGGAAGCTGAATGACGTGTCTAAGTTTGACAAATACCTGATGCCGCGGGTTGATGAACTTGTGGATAGGTTGGGAGGTGCCCAGTACATAACAACCTTAGACCTAATTGAGGGATACTGGCAGATCCCCCTAATGGAATCAGCAAAGGAAAGAACAGCCTTCTCTATCCCGAAGGGTCCTTCCAATACAAACTAATGCCATTTGGTCTGCATGGGGCTCCTGCATCCTTCCAGAGGATGATGGACAAAACTTTGAGGCTGCATTGGCCCTATGCAGTGGCCTATCTGGATGATGTGGTCATCCACAGCCCAGATTGGGAATCACATCTGCCCCGGGTGCAGGAAGTGGGGGATTCGCTGAGGGTAGCAGGTTTTTTTTTTTTTGTTTCAAACTTTTTTATTGAGACATATGAAAGATAACATTGTTGCCGTTACATATTATTTGTGTAATAGTTGGTAGAATCAAAATCTATTACAGACAATACAAAAAGAATCTTGCATGGTATTGGACGTATCATCCGAAAATATCTACTCATATACCTCATCTAAGGAATTATGCATTTACGTATAAACACGAACAGTGCCTCTCGTAAGCCCTCTAATATTCCTGCTATAGTAGCTGAATAGCTCCTATACACCCCCACTTTTTGATCCGGAGCGAGCGGCAGGGCCACAGGGCCGGCCGACGGGCCCCCAGGACCATCTCCCTCCCCAATGGTATTGATGGGATGGTAGAGGGTCAGGAATGGTTAAGTGGTATCCTGAAGCCAGGAAGGCCTTCCAGAAATTGAAGCAAGCCCTTTGTGTACAGCCTGTGATCGTGACCCCATCATGCGATCATTTTGAGGCAACTAGTGAGAGTCTGACCCGCGTTTGGCCGGCCACCGTCGCAGAGCTGGTTCCAACTCGGTCTTTCTGGTCCACTCAAACCTCTCTCCGCCTGCATTTAATGACCTGGAAGAGAACAGAGGAGAGCTCAATCATGGATGTCAGAGTGAGAAAGCTGAGAGAGCTCTGTGTGCTGAATTTGGACTCTAAAACAAAGTTTACAATGTGCTTATGTTTTGTGGGTGTCGGGGACAGCCCTACACTGTATAGAGAGGAATCTCTATATGTTTGTTTAGTTTAGTGATAGATAGCGAGGTTTTGTTTTCTGTTTTTGTTTTGTGTTTTGAACTTGCAAACCTGAAATAAACCTGGCAAACCGCCAGATTTTAAAGAAACTGATATCCATGCTGAATCTTTTCCCCTGAAAAGTGATCCCTACAAGCTAATCTCCCACACTATGTATATACATTATGGGAAATGCCTTATAAGGAGTCCCTAAGACCTGGTTGGCAGTGTCTTAGTTGGTAATTAATAGAAACATCCAAATCACCCCTCTCTACAGGTTATCCAAGTCAATACAGCTGTAATAGTTTACCTTACACTTGGTTATGATTTAAGTTAACAAGGTTTGTTCCTTTTTCCTTTTTTTATTGATGTCTTCTTGATTGTAATGGTACCCATCTGAAATCTATGTACTTTGTATTTCTTTTTACTCTTGAATAAAATTGTTTTTTCTTGATTAAAAAAAAGGGCATTCCCAAAAATCAGAGGGTAACATCACTATTACTGTACAGGCACACAGCAAGAACGACAAATATCACAGAATAAATCAAGAATAACTCCTGACTAATGTAATTCCACCACCTATATGTCCAAAGAAATGCGGTAGATATGTGTAGGAGAGTTACATGTGTAACAGCTCTGTGGCTCATAAGGTAGGACAACTGCCTAGAAATGCTGAATTTCTGAGTTTGAATCCCAAACATGCCACTTCATGTAGAGATGTTGTTTCTTCTCCCTATGTTGTTAAACATAACTCCTGACTCAGGGCCTTACCTAAATTATTGGAAATTAGGGGTAAATCGGTCCCCAGCAATACCCCGGAATTGCTTTTGGATAAAGCTGGACTATTGCGGCACCACTAAGATATATAGTACTTCAAAACATATTTATAAAAATATAACAAATTTTTATTGATACATCATGATAAAAAAAGGCGTTTAGCCTTCAATCACAGACATTACAATCATATGATCACCAATATACATCTAACCCCCAAAGGGGAGATGTTGTGATGTCAAGCCACGGATATCGGTAGGTCTCTACATGTTTCGCAGAGATTGTCCGCTTCTTCAGGAGAGATATCTGTGGTGGTGAAAATAAGAAATCAATGGATACCAACTCATATATAATACAATTCAATACAATACATACAAATGGGGACATGTGAGGTGGCTGGCTTACCCACAAGCTTGACCACACCAGGGGGGAGGTGCCGAGAATGATGCTCCCAGTCGGCAGAAATGTGTAGAGGTGAAAAAACTTGTCTAAATAAAATTGTATAATATTACACATCTCATCTTAGGCTCAAAGGGAGAGAAAAGAGAGAAAGAGAGAAAAAAAAATGAAAGGAGAAGGGGGGGGGGAGGCAAAGGGAAGAGAGAAGGGGAGGGGGGAAGAAGAAAAATGGGGGGAAGAGGAAAAGGGGAAGAGAAAAATAGAGGGGGAGGGAGAGAAGGGAAGGGGAAAGGAAGGAAAGAACGAGGGAAGAAGAGGGAGGGGCAGGGGAAAGAAGGGGGAGTGACGTCACTCGGTCTAGTCACCCGCAATGCGCATGTGCAGGGGTAGTTGCGCGCGCTTGCTCACAGATTAGTGGCCAAAGGGCGGAAATGCCCAAGCCAGTAACTGCGCATGATCCAGGGAGACGGATATCACCGAAGCTCCCGGGCAACTACATTTCTGCCGAAAGGAGCAATGTGTGCAACAACGCCATCTGGTGTTAATGGGCAAGATTGTCAGCGTAGCCCCTCACCTGTACAGAGATACATAATAATCAGGAAGGAATCAGGAAGGAATTTTTTCCCCCGTTATAGCAAATTGGATCCATGCTTTGCTGGGGTTTTTTTGCCTTCCTCTGGATCAACTGTGGGTGAAGTATTGTATATGGGATTATTTGGTTGTATGTGTGTATGTGTATATGTGTATATATAGGG
>BLSH010258317.1:819351-834005 GCA_018402905.1 Glandirana rugosa | reverse complement strand
GTACCCACAAGTGTGGGTACGTTGGCTTAAGGACAGACTCGAACGTCAAGCGTGACGCTAGACTAAACCCCCACAGTAATCGACATGCCATTTGACCCCCGAAACGCGTTGGCATTTTTTACTATTCTTCCTACCGAATAAAATCCACCTTTGCAACTTTTACACCTTTGTCTTGGGCGCTCCATTCGTATCTAGCATTTTGCATATGGCAGTGTGAACTGCCTGTCAGTCGGTTGCGATGCGGAAACCCTCAGTGAATTTGCAGGGTTCCCGCACCCGACGGGCAGGCAGTTCACACTGCCATATGCAGACTGCTGGGAGTGTCAATAGACAGCTAATGACACCCCCAAATCAGATCGCAGTGCGAACTGCAAGCTCAGACAGGAATTCGGTTGCATGGGTGTGAACACCCATGAGATCCGATTCTGCTACAGAACAAAAAACGGTCCTGTGCGAGTTTGGTCTGACTGCAATGCAATTTCAGCCATACCATCTGTATGGCTGAAATCACATCGCACAGAGATCGCATATGATCTTCAGTGTGGTGCGAATCACATGCGATCTCAGTCAACTCTGCAGTGTGAACCGGTCCTCAGTCATACTCTCATTTATATTTGCATAGTCCTTAATGATTTACATCAGCAAAACAAATGCAGGAAGTGTATTGTGGCTGTCAACAGGAAGTGATGTGTGCACATGGTCTGGAAAATGTGTGGTGATGCCAAATAAACAAATCAATGAACCCCACTCACACCAAATATAGCTACCACATCCTCCCCCACATTGATAAAAAATTTAATTTCAACTTGCTTGGGGCTTTAATGTATTGCCGGCTCCCGGCAATACAGAATAAAAAAAATGGCACCCCCCCCCCCAATCCATACCAAGCCCTTCGGGTCAGGTGTGGATTTTAAGGGGAAGCCCATGCCAAAATGTTTTACAAAAGGGCCTGAGACCCCCCCAGAATCCATATCAGACCCTTATCCAAGCATGCAGCCTAGAGGTCAGGATGGGGTGGACAAGCCAGCGCCCCCCCTCCTTGACCTAACTAGGCCACATGCCCTCAACATGAGGGATGTGGGGGCTTTGGGGTGGGGGGCTCTTCCCGACATCCCTGGTTAGTGGTTGTTGGGGTCTGTGAGTTTGGGCTGATCGGAATGTGGAAACCCCCTTTAACAAGGGGGCCCCCAGATCGTAGCCCCCCTATGTGAATGGGTATTGTGTACATCGTACCTCCACCCATTCACCAAAAAAGTGTAAAAATGTTTTTTGTCTAATCTTTTATGTCAAAAATGTTAAAAAAGTGTCCCGCGATGTACATCCATGGTCAATCAAGACGCCCAATGGACCAGAAAAATAGACACAAATCTAAACGCTCTGCTTTGGTAGGAGGGCTCCCGCCAACTGCTGTCTGTTCGCTTTGACAGGTGTTATATTGTCAAGGGCGGGGCCACACAGTGACGTAACCAGGTTACTCTGCCCCCTTCTGACGTCCCATGAATCTCGTGCCCACCGCGGACTCGCTGTCTGGCGGCGACCCGTGATCGCCTAATACAGAGAAAGAACGGGGAACCACCAATGTAAACACTAATAGGGGACATGACAGTGATCTACTGATCCCTGTAATCGGGATCAGTTAGATCTGTCATGCCCCTGCCAGCCCAGCCCCCAAACAGTTAGAACACACTGAGGGAACACAGTTAACCCCTTGATTGCCCCCTACAGTTTAACCCTTTCCCTGTCAGTGACATTTATACAGTAATCAGTCACTATTTTTAGCTCTGATCACTGTATAAATGTCAGTGGTCCCAGAACAGTGTCCAAAGTGTCTGATCAGTCCACCACAATACCGCAGTCCCGATAAAATTGTGTTTCTGCTGGCAAAATAAAAGTACATTATTGAGCTCTTGTTTGTTGTTTTCTTTTTTCTTTCTTCTTACTTTTCAATTTGTTTTTGGGGCTGGTGGTTTTGGGGAAGTGGAATATCTTCCTTAGGGCCGGTTCACACTGCTGAGTGCTGCGAGATTGGATGTGATTCGCACGGCACTGCACTGTGAATCACATGCAATCTCTATGCAATGCGATTTCAGCCATACATATAGTATGGTTGAAATCACATTGTATTCAGACCAAACTTGCACAAGACCGCAGCAGAATAGGATCACATGGGTGTTCACACCCATGCATCCAATTCCTGTGCGACTTTGCAGTTTGCAGTGCGATATGCAAACTGATTTGGGGGTGTCATTAGCTTTGTATTGACACTCCCTGCACTCCCTGCACTCGCAGATGGTCGCCATTACTAGTACAAGAAAAAAAATATAAAAATGCCATAAATCAATTCTCATAGTTTGTAGACGTGATAACTTTTGTGCAAACCAATCAATAAACGCTTTTTGCGATTTTAATACATTTTGGCCTAAACCGAGGAATATATATTTTTAAAAAATTTATTTTAGATATGTATTATAGCAAAAAGTAAAAAAAAAAATGTTTTTTTTTTAAAATTGTCGCTATTTGTTTATAGCGCAAAAAATAAAAACCGCAGAGGTGATCAAATACCACCAAAAGAAAGCTCTATTTGTGGGGAAAAAAAGCATGTCAATTTTGTTTGGGTGCAACGTCGCACGACCGCGCAATTGTCAGTTAAATCGATGCAGTGCAGTTTCGCAAAAAGTGCTCTGGTCAGGAAGGGGGCAAATCATTTGGTGGCTGAAGTGATTAAAATCCAGACCAGACCTGAAGGGCCTGGTATGGATGGAGGGGGGAACCCACACCATTTTTTGTCTGGATTTTTCATTAGCTGGATTTTGGAATTCCACACCATAATATTATTGGATAATTACATAGCATTGCATGTATTTGAAGAGTTAAAATTCTGGAATCAACCAAAATGATGTGCATTGGATAATTATGCCTGCTGACTACAATGCTAGCTTTCAGGAGGTCATACCATCGGTGTGATTCAAACTCAGGCTGTCAAGTTTTGAATGTAGGGGAACATACCACTATGCCACAGACAAGAGCACACTAATACATAGAAATTACAATTACTAATGTTGGATTCTTTTCATTCTATACAATAATGTATTGCATTTAAGGAATTCATATTATGGTAACAACCATGTTCATGTGGCAGCTGACAGCTGAATGTAAAAAAACAAAAAAATGCCGGGAAAAAAAAAATGCATTGGGGTCTCCTCCAGGTTCATATCAGGCCCTTTGGGCCTAGTATGGATTCGGAGGGCCCCCCATGGCAAATTTTTTTTAAAAAATGGCATGGGGTCCTCCTCAAAATCCATACCAGACCCCTTGGGTCTAGTATGGATTAGGAGGGGACCCCCACATGCCAAAATTAAAAAAAAAATCTGTGGGGGTCCCCCCAAAATCCATATCAGACCCTTATCTGAGCATACAGCCTGGAGGTCAGGAAAAGGGGGGATGATTGAGCGCCCTCTCCTGAACCATACCAGGCCCCCCACCCCAAAGCACCTTGCCCCCCATTTTGATGGGGACAAGGGCCTCTTCCCAACAACCCTGGGCTGTGGTTGTCAGGGTCTGTGGGCGGGAGGCTTAGCAGAATCTGGAAGCCCCCTTTAAGAAAGGGGCCCCCAGATACCCTCCCCCAAGTGAATGAGTATGGGGTACATTTTACCCCTACCCATTCACCAAAAAAAGTAGTGTAGTGTGACAAAAGACGGTAGCCAGTTTTTGACAATTCCTCTATTAAAAATCTTTTCTTCTTCCCCAAGTGGGGAAGAAGAAAAGATTTTTAATAGAGGAATTGTCAAAAACTGGCTACCGTCTTTTGTCACACTACAATACTTTTTTTGGTGAATGGGTAGGGGTACAATGTACCCCATACTTATTCACATGGGGGGCGGGATCTGGGGGCCCCCTTGTTAAAGGGGGCTTCCAGATTCTGATTAGCCCCAACCCAGGGTCGTGGGAAGAGGCCCCTGTCCCCATCAACATGGGGACAAGGTGCTTTGGGGTGGGGGGAGCGCAGAGCCCCCCTGCCCCAAAGCACCCAACCTCCATGTTGAGGGCATGTGGCCTGGTACGGTTCAGGAGGGGGGAATTCACTCGTCCCCCCCAGTCTGCATGCTCAGATAAGGGTCTGGTAAGTATTTTGGGGGGACCCCACGTCAATTATTTTTAAAAATTTTGGTGTGGAGTTCCCCTTAAAATCCATACTAGACCCAAAGGGCCTGGTATGGACTGGAAAGGGTGACCCCACACAATTTTTCGATTTTTTTATGTATATTGCAATAAATTACAGCCGCAAGCAATTTTGAATTACCTTTTTGCCTTGAGAAATGTAATTTTGCTGTTCTAAACATCACACAGATGCACCACTTTACAGACTAAGGGGACCCCCAGGCACGATATTTAACCCGTTCAGATCCGCGCTATAGCCAAAGTACGGCTCCAGCGCAGATCTGAATTTCCGGGTGGACGTCCATGGACGTCCTGGCCATGTGCGCGCTCCTGGCGCACACTCACAGGTGGCGGTGGCACGCGCCCACTGCGTGGGTGTGCCCGCGGGTCGGATGGACTCGATGTCCGCCAGAGACCCGCAATCCCCTGTCAGACCTGCAGAACGGTGTTTACATCGGTGGTTCTCCGTTCTATGACAGGGGATATGACATGTCTGACATGTCCGCCCCAATATCGCAGTCCCGATAAAAATCGCAGATCGCCGTCATTACTGGTAAAAAAAAATTTAATTATAAAAACGCCATGAATCAATTCCCATAGTTTGTAGACGCGATAACTTTTGCGCAAACCAATCAATAAACGCCGATTGCGATTTTTATTTACCAAAAATATGTAGAAGAATATATATCGGCCGAAACTGTTGAATAATTTTTATTTATTTATTTATTTTTTTGGATATTTATTATAGCAAAAAGGAAAAAATATAGTTTTTATTTCAAAATCATCGCTCTTTGTTTGTTTATAGCAGCGATCAGAAATGACGCAGAGGTGATCAAATACCACCAAAAGAAAGCTCTATTTGTGGGATAAAAATGATATAAATTTAGTTTGGGTACAATGCCACACGAATGCGCAATTCTCATTCAAAATGTGACAGCGCTGAAAGACAAAAATTGGTCTGGGCAGGAGGGGGGTTTAAGGGCCCAGTAAGGAAGTGGTTAAAGGAATATTTTATTTTTATTTTTTCACTTTAATCATTATTAAAATCACTGCTCCTTAAAAACTTTTTGCTATTGATACATGTCCTCCAGGGCAGTACCCAGGTCCCCATACACTTTTTATGGCCAATAACTTGCATACAAGCTTTCAATAAGGACTTGGGAATTTGCAGGTTCGAATCCCATTGACTTCCACTAATACCGCATATGTGAGCTGACAGACATTTCGCCGGCAATAGCGCTCTGTTCCATTTGCATGTGCGCCCAGTTTCAGAGAGTCTGAAATCTTAATTGCCTTTAATTGCCTTTAATTGGGCGCTATTTTCAGGCACTGCTGGAGCACATTTTGGCACTATAGTAAATAAACCCCTTAAGACCAGTGGTTCTCAACTCCGGTCCTCGGGACCCACTAACAGGCCAGGTTTTCAGGATAACTGAAATATATCACAGGTGATATCATTTGCTGCTCAGTGATTGCAGTGTTCTAGTCTACATCTCCCCAAGATAATACTTAAAATCTGGCCTGTTAGTGGGTCCCGAGGACCGGAGTTGAGAACCACTGCCTTAGACTGAGAAGGAATATTGGCATTAATGAACGCAGAACAGAAATGGAAATTCTTCAAAAAGACTGTATGTGAACACACTGAAAAAATATATTCCCATGGACAATAGGTTTAAAAAGCTAAAACTAAAACCTATGTGGCTCACGGCCAAAGATAAAAAAAAAGCTATAAATAATAAGAAAAGAGCTTTTAAAAAATATAAAAATGAAGGAACACTATCATTGTTTAAGTGTTACAAAGAATATAACAGCTCTGTGTATACAAAGGAGCATGGGGGAGCTCATGTCCATGATGGGGATGGTATTGATATAAAATTGATATGGTGCAACAATATTTAGACAGAAAAAAGGCGAATAAAGCACCTGGACCAGATGGCATACACTCAGGATCCTAAAAGAAATGAGCTCTGTCATTTCAAAGCTAATTTTTAGAGACTCTTTAACCCCTTCCTTACTGGGCACTTAAACCCCCCTCCTGCCCAGACCAATTTTTGGCTTTCAGCGCTGTCGCATTTTGAATGACAATTGCACGGTCGTGCGACGTTGTACCCAAATAAAATTTGCGTCCTTTTTTTCCCACAAATAGAGCTTTTTGGTGGTATTTGATCCCCTCTGCGTCATTTCTGATCGCCGCTATAAACAAAAAATGAGGGACAATTTTTCAAAAAAGAACAATATTTTTTACTTTTTGCTAAAGTACAAATCCATTAAAAAAAATTATTCATCAGTTTTGGCCGACATATATTCTTCTACATATTTTTGGTAAAAAAAAATCGCAATCAGCGTATATTGATTGGTTTGCGCAAAAGTTATCGCGTCTACAAACTGGGAATTGATTTATGGCGTTTTTATTATTATTTTTTTTTTTACTAGTAATGGCGATCTGCGATTTTTATCGGGACTGCGATATTGCAGCGGACATGTCGGACATTTTTTACACATTTTTGGGACCAATGACATTTATACAGCGATCAGAAATTTAAATATCCACTGATTACTGTGTAAATGTCATTGGCATTGAAGGGGTTAAACAGCAGGGGGCAGTGAAGGGGTTAAATATGTTCCCTGGGTGTGTTCTAACTGTGGGGGGGGGGCAGGGCTGGCCGGGACATAACAGATCTAACTGATCCCAGTGACAGGGATCAGTAGATCTGGTATGTCCCCTGTCACAGAACGGGGAACCGCCGTGTTTACATCGGCGGTTCCCCGTTCTGAGGCTCCTGAAAGAGATCGGCGATGTCCGCCCGAGCCACGGGCACGCGTGCCACCGCTGCCGCCAGGGGGCGCGCGAGGTGCGCGCACCGCCGCTGCCGCCAGGGGGCGCGCGAGGTGCGCGCACAGGGGTCGACGTCCATGGACGTCGTCCCGGCATTTCAGATCCGCGCTGGAGCCGTACTTCGGCAATAGCGTGGATCTGAAGTGGTTAATGACAAGACTAGTACCACTGGATTGGCGTAGGACCAATGTGGTGCACATATTTATCTACTTCCTTACTGGGCCATAGACAATTGACGCTGGCAGGAACACTCCTTCGGTCCAACCGTCATATGACATCCGCTGCTTCTCGCCGCTACTGAGCGCCCCCGGGGGCCCGCAGCGTGGCGATCGGGGATCGGACGTGTCTCTCGGGACACAGCCCCTCCCTGATCAGGGTAAAGAGCCAATGATATTGGCTCTTTGTAAAAAAATGTGTAAAAATCCGCGCAATCTGAGTTTAGTAACTACCCAGCTAATAATGGACATAAATATTCAGCAGCTGTGCACAAGGTCATACATCAGAACAAACCCCAAAAGACACAATAGAAAAAAGGTGCAGCGCTAGTTCAATCAATCAACAGTCTATTAGTCACTACATCCAGGGAATGATAGGTGCTCTAGGATCCCTGATGACGTCACGTATGATGAAACCGGTAGGAACGCCCGCACTTTGACCACTCTGTTACCAACGTCTGGCTACTGCGCATGCGCGGCTGCAGCACGGCCATTTTTGAATCTGGTGGATGTCGTTTTATGCTTTATCAAAGACGAATCGTTTGTAAGTGTTATTCTATTTATTATTAAACTTATGCAAACAGTATCACACTATTGGGACCTTTATTTCCTATATGTCTGGGTGAGCCGTCCACTTGAGCGATTTGGAGGTATCCACAGTGGGAACAAGAGTCGATAGTGTTTGCAGCGGCAGGAGGGGAGACTACCTGATTGCAGCAGCAGGAAGGGAGACCATCCATACTTGTAAACAAAGCGTGTTAGACCACTCTTATCAGGGGGTCGCATGCTCTCTGGTAAGAGTATATCGGCAGGGGTATATTGGCTCTTTACCACGTGACCGACTGTGTCCAATCACAGCCGGTCACTTTTTTGATCTGCATGCACACCGCTCGTGCGCGCCCCAGAGGGCGCACATCGCAGCGATCAGGGGTGAGGCTTGTCCCTCAGACAAAGCCTTACCCCGATCAGGGTAAAGAGGCAATAAAATTGGCTCTTTACCATGTGACAGGCTGTGCCCAATTACAGTCGGTTACAGAATGTCAACAAATTGCGGTAACAAGCTGTTACCGGGTTCTCCTCCTCACACACCGATCATGTGTGAGGAGGAGATTGTGGATACAGCTTGTTACAGCCTACTGTGTACACCAAGCACACTAATTGCCCCCCCAAGTAATAAAGAGTACCTGTCACCACCCCATCAAAGTACCTATCATCTGCCCATCAAAGTACCTGTCACAAGCCCATCAATGTACCTGTCACAGCCCATCAAAGTACCTGTCACAGCCCATCAGAGCACCTGAGTACCTGTCACAGCCCATCAGAGTACCCCAGTACCTGTCACCAGCCCATAAAAGTACCCGAGTAACGGTCACAAACCCATCAGAGTACCCAAGTACTCATCACAAACCCATCAGAGTACCCGAGTACCTGTCACCAGCCCATCAAAGTACCAGAGTACCTTTCACCAGCCCATCAAAGTACTCGAGTACCGGTCACCAACCCATCATAGTACCCGAGTACCAGTCACCAACCCATCAGAGTACCCAAGTACCTGTCACCAACCCATCAGAGTACCCGAGTACCTGTCACAAACCCATCAGAGTACCCGAGCACCTGTCAGAAACCCATCAGAGTACCCGAGTACCTGTCACCAGCCCATCAAAGTACCCGAGTACCTTTCATCAGCCCATCAAAGTACTCGAGTACCGGTCACCAACCCATCAGAGTACCCGAGCACCAGTCACCAGCCCATCAAAGTACATAAGAACCTTTCACCAGCCCATCAAAGTACCCGAGTACCTGTCACCAACCCATCAGCGTACCCGAATACCTGTCACCAACCCATCAAAGTACTCAAGTACCTGTAACCAGCCCATCAGAGTAACCAAGTGCCTGTCACCAGCCAATCAGAGTACCCGAGTACCTATCTGCAGCCCATCAGAGTACCCGAGTTCCAATCTGCAGCCCATGCCTCATAAAATATACATTGGGGTGTTTGCTTTCCAAAAGAGCATAATTTTGTGGGTAATTCCACTGTCTTGGTGCTTCAGGACCTTCAAAAGTGTGATAGGTAGGAATGACATTAGTGTAAGATTAGTGTAATTTATGCTCCTAGACCGCCTGAAGGTACTCTAAAATTTAGAACAATAATATGGCTCTCTATGTGGCTGGAAGAAGGTACTCTAAAATTTAGAACAATAATATGGCTCTCTATGTGGCTGGAAGAAACTTTGCCTATACAACTTGGAGATGATTTTAGAACAATAATATGGCTCTCTATGCGGCTGGAAGGAACTTCGCCTATACAACTTGGAGATGATTTTAGAACAATAATATGGCTCTCTATGCGCCTGGAAGAAACTTCGCCTAGCCTATACAACTTGGAGATGATTTTAGAACAATAATATGGCTCTCTATGCGGCTGGAAGAAACTTTGCCTATACAACTTGGAGATGATTTTAGAACAATAATATGGCTCTCAATGCGGCTGGAAGAAACTTTCCCTATACAACTTGGAGATGATTTTAGAACAATAATCTATCCCTTAAAGCAACAGCTGGAACCTTTCCCTATAGAACTTTGAGATGATTTTAGAACAATAATCTTTCCCTTAAAGCAACAGCTAGAACCTTTCCCTATTGAACTTGGAGATGATTTTAGAACAATAATCTTTCCCTTAAAGCAACAGTCTCTACCTAGTCCAGTCAGATCGTTCTGTGCAGCAGGATGAGGCCTGCAATCTGTCCCTGAAAGCAGCAATACAAGTATCTCTACCTAGTCCACAATCAGATTGTTCAGTACTGCAGGATGAAATGTTCTATAATATCTGCAATCTGTCCCTCACAGAGCCAGCAGCATCCTCTCCCTAAACTATCCTGAGAGCATATGACATGCAGCACGATGACTCCAGCCCCATATAGAGGCTGTGTCACATGATGCACTGGCCAATCCCAGCCATGCCATTAGTAGGCATGGCTGTGATGGCTTCTAAGGTCAAACCAGTGAAACACTTGTTGATTGGCTGCCCTTGGCAGCTATTCAACATGTGGAATCAAATACCAGAACCCCGAACTTGAACCCAAACTTTTTTTGAAAAGTCCGGGTTCGGGTCCGGGTCCCGGACACCCCAAAGTTTGGTACGGACCCGAACTTTACAGTCCGGGTTCGCTCAACTTTATAAATAAGATAGTCCTTCAGTTCATCAGGTGTGATCAATTTTCAATGATTGGCACCATAGCTTGTAGACTCTATAACTTCCACACAGACCAAATAATATACACCTTTTTGGGTTATTTCTACCAAAGATAGGTAGCAGTATAGGTTTTGGCCTAAATGTATATACAAAAATTACTTATTTGCAAAATGTCATCATAGAAACTAAAAAAAGTTGTTGTTTTTTTTTGAAATTTTCACTCTTTTTTCACTTACGTCGTACAAAATAAAAAAAACCCAGAGGTGATAAAATACCACCAAAAGAATATTTGTGTGAAAAAAAAAATTATAACAATTTTGTTTGGGTACAGTGTTGCATGACTGAGTAATTGACATTCAAAGTGTGAGAGTGCTGAAAGCTGAAAATTGGTCTGGGCAGGAAGGGGGTGTAAGTGTCCTGTATTGAAGTGGTTAAAAAGTGATCAAAGTCTTTACCAAGTAACTATAGAACTGTTAGTTTAACTTTTATAGTCGGGAAGATACTGGAGGGTTTAATAAAAGACCACATACCTGTAGATGAGTTCTTGCTGGAAAAAAATATTTTAAGCAACAGACAGCATGGATTCATGAAAGACAGAAGTTGTCAAACAAACCTGATTTCTTTTTATAATGAGATAAGAAAAGCCTTGGACAAAGGGATAGCTGTGGACGTAGTATACTTGGATTTTGCAAAAGCGTTTGACACTGTTCCTCACACATGGTTAACGTGTAAGGTAAAGTTTACAGGCTTGGAAAGATCAGTTTCTAAATGGATAGAAAACTAGCTAAAAGATAGAATTCAGAGAGTAGTAGTTAATGATTCTTACTCTGAATGGGCAAAGGTTATTGGTGGTGTACCCCAAGGTTCAGTGTTAGGACCCCTACTTTTTAATACCTTTGCAAAAGATATAGGGTTTGGGATTAAAAGTACCACTTCAGTGCTTGCAGATGACATGCAGTGCTTGCTATGCAGTGGAATAACATCCTTACAGGATGTCTCCAACTTACAAGCCGACCTCACTGCAATGTTTAATTGAACAACTATGTGGCAAATGAGGTTTAATTATTATTATTATTATTATACAGGATTTATATAGCGCCAACAGTTTGTGCAGCGCTTTACAACATGAGGGCAGAAACTACAGTTACAATGCAATTCAATACAGGAGGAATCAGAGGGACCTGCTCGCTAGAGCTTACAATCTAAAAGGGAGGGTCAAGTGAAACAAAAGGTAATAACTGTGGGGGATGAACTGATGGAGAAAATAATCATACAGTTGTTAGGTGTGTAGGATAGGTTTCTCTGAAGAGGAGGGTTTTCAGGGATCGTCTAAAAGCTAATAGAGTAGGAGATAATCGAACAGATTGCGGTAAGGAGCTCCATAGGATTGGAGATGCTCTGGAAAAGTCCTGGAGGCGAGCATGGGAGGAGGTGACGAGGGAGCTAGACTAATTGGCCGGTAGTTCCCAGGGATGTATTTTGGCCCTTTTTTAAAAATTGGTGCTATATTGGCTTTTCTCCAGTCAGCTGATAGCATTCCAGTCAGTAGACTGTCCATAAAAATTAGCAACAATGGTCAGACTATCACTGACTGAGTTCCTTAAGGACCCTCGGGTGCAAGCCATCTGGTCCTGTGACTTATTGATGTTGAGTTTATCAAGCCTATTTCTAATTTTGTCCTTTGTTAGCCATGAGAGTGCTTCCTGTGACATGCTAGGAAGATTAATATTACAGTCTTGGTTATTGACCCCCCCCCCCATTTCCCTTGTGAAGACTGAGGTGAAGAATAAATTCAAAACTTTTGCCATCTCTCCGCCATTTGTAAACAGATTCCCTTCCTCATCCTTTATTTAGCCAATATGTTCAGACCTCCTTTTCTTACTATTTATATACTTAAAGAATTTCTTGGGGTCTTTTTTTCTCTCCTCCGCTATGTGTCTTTCGTGTACTATCTTAGCCACCCTGATTGCGCCAGAGAGCAGGAGGTCTTGAGCGGAATGAAGAGAACGATTAGGTTGGTTTTTTGAGACTAGGCTAGTGATGTAGCTGGGGGCTAAGTTGTGGATGGTTTTGTAAGTAGTTGTCAGTATTTTGAATTTAATTAAACAGAGAGGAGCAGCAGACACAGAGTGATTGGTAAGGTGGATGAGACTGCCAGCAGCATTCATGATGTATTAAAGGGGGAACAAATGCAGAGGTAAGCCAATGAGAAGGAAGTTGCACTAGTCTAGACAAGAGATGACCAGTGAGTGAATTAAGAGCTATGTTGTGTCATTGGTTAAAAAGGGGCATATTTTGGAGATGTCGGGATGTCCATGATTTGGACAGTGATTGGAGTTGGGGCTTAAAGGAGAGTTCAGAGTCCAGAACTAAACCTAGGAGATCAGGGGAAGGGGTATGTGGGGAAGGAAATATTATACGTTTGGTTTTGGATAGATTGAGTTTGAGGAAGTGGTGTGACATCCAGACTGAAATATTTGTTAGTAAATTAGTGATGTGTGAAGAGAAGGAGGGAGTGAGCTGAGGGGTAGAGAAATAGATTTGGGTGTCCTCAGCATAGAGATGGTATTGGAAGCTATGGGAGGCTGACCCATGGAGGAGGTGTAAATTGAAAATAGGAGAGGTCCAAGAACAGAACCTTGGGGGACCCCAACAGAGAAAGGAAGATGAGGAAGTAGAGTTGTAAGTAACGCTAAAGATGCTGTTGGATAAGTAGGAAGAGAGCCAGCGAAAAGTACAGTCATGGAGACCAACGTCGTGCAATTTTTTGAGGAGGAGGGGGTGGTCAACCATATCAAAGGCAGCAGAAAGGTCCAGGAATAGGAGTACGGAATAGTGTCCATTGGTTTTGGCTGTTAGTAGATAGTTTGTTAGTTTTAGGGGAGCGATTTCTGTGGAGTGTTGGGGATGAAATCCAGACTGAAGGGGATCAAGAATGCTATTCTCAGCAAGGTGGTCACTCAGTCAGTTGTAGACTAGACATTTAAGGAGTTTGGATAAAAAGGGGAGCAAGGAGATGGGGCATAGGTTGTTAAGATTGGTTGGGTCCAGTGAGGGCTTTTTATGTATAGGGCTGACTAGTGCATGTTTTAGAGAGTTGGGGAAGATGCCAGAAGAGAGGGAGAGATGGAAGATGTGGGTTAGAGAGTGTAAAATAGAGCCAGAGGGTGAATGTAGCATTTGCAAGGGAACAGGATCCAGAGGGCAGGTGGTTAGCTGGACGTTAGCAAGTAGTGTTAGCAACCTTGTCTATAGTGATGGAGTTGAAAGAGGGAAGTAATGATTGTACCTGTGGACATGAAGTGTAAAGCATGGAGGATATCTAAACAGCAGAGGTCTCCTCGCAAATTGTATCAGTCTTCTATTTGAAGTGATTGGCGATCCCCTGGGCAGTGAGCTAGTTAGTGGGTGGAGGCAGTGGAAGACGAAGTAGAGAGTTGAAGGTAGAGAAGAGTTGCCAGTGACAGGATATTAAGTTGTTAATGAGAGAGTGATAAAATAGGTCTACTTGGCAGTGGGGAGCCTGGAATTGTATTTTTGGAGGGCAGATTTATATTGTTTGAAATCATTCTGAGACATAGTCTTACGCCACAGGGGCTCATGAGCACGGCTATGTTTTTTCAGACTTCTAGTGTCATCTGTTTGCCAAGGTTGAAGGGGTCGGGCCTGATTCTGTGTGTAGTGAGGGGGGCCAGTGTGTTCAGTGAGGCTAAAAGTGAAGCATTGTAGACAGAAGTGGCTAGGTCGGTGCAGGATAGGGGTGAGATTTTGTTATAGAGGTGGTCGGTAGAAGAGTAGACAAAAGAAGGGTTGAGATTAGAGTTGAGCGAACACCTGGAAGTTCGGGTTCTGCTGGTCCGTCCGAACTTCGGGACAAAGTCCGGGTCCGGGTCCGGACGGAACCCGAACGATCGCACGGACAACGAACCCCATTGAAATCAATGGGGACCCGAACTTTTAGGCACAAAAATGGCTGTAGGAAAGTCCTGGAAAGCCCCAGAGGGCTGCAAAAGGAAGTAAAATGGGGGTAAGGGTAGGGCAAGTGCCCTACAAAAAAATGGGGACAGGGAAATAACTGTAAATATTTTTAAAAAAATAAAAACATAAAAAAAGCAAAAATGGAGGTGAATGTGGATCATCTTCAAACTGTGTCTGAAAAGTATTAATTAACGGTAGAAGCCATATAACTGTTCTAAAATCATCTTCAAACTAGGGCAAGTGCCCTACAAATAAATGGGGATAGGGAAAA
>BLSH010258317.1:806116-817410 GCA_018402905.1 Glandirana rugosa | reverse complement strand
TGGAGGGGGGACCCGGCCATAGTTGGAAAGAACTACTGAAAAGACGGACCGATGGGATGAAAGAGAGAAGACTTTAGGGGTGTTAGTAAGAGTCACTGAAGTTGTAGGGATAATTATTTTGTAAGGACGATGAAGGTTTAAAGAGTCAGATTGGAGGAAACTGGACTACGTTACCTATGTACGAAGATGAGTAAGAATTCCGTTATGGGAACTGGAACGAAAGAGGGTGGATACGTGAGGCACGTTGGAGAGGTTGACATGTAAGGGAGAGAGACTAGTGATGGAATAATCAAAGTGAGAAAGGGAGAGGAAGTGGAACCCGAACGATTTTTGAAATGTCCGGGTCCGGGTCCGTGCCACGGACACCCGAAAGTTCGGTACGGACCCGAACGTTACAGTCCGGGTTCGCTCAACACTAGTTGAGATGGCGTAGGATTCTACGGGTAACTGTTAGGCAGTTGAAGGGAGAGGAGGTGAAGGAGAGGGAAAGAGTGAAACTAATAAGGTAGTGATCAGAGAGAGGGAATGTACAGTTGGAGAGGTTGCACGGAGTGCATAGGTGGGAGAAAGCAAGGTCAAGGGTATTGCCTTAAGAATGAGTAGAAGCATGTATCCATTGCATCAGGTCAAAGGAGGTTAGACTGAGAAATTTGGAAGTAGCAGGAATGTTTTATTAATAGGGATGTTGAAGTCACTGAGAATGATTGTGGGGATTTCAGAAGAGAGAAAGTAGGGTAGCCAGGCAGAAAAGTCATCAAGAAAGGTTGATACCGGCCCAGGGGGGAGGTAGATCACAGCCATCCTTAGAGAAACTCGAGAGAAAAGACAAATGCTGTGTGCTTCAAATGAGGAGACTGACAGAGAGGGAGGTGGGTGAAGTACCCGAAAGGTGCTACATGGGGCTAGAAGGATTCCGACACCCTCTCTCAAATGTCCACTGGATCTGGGGGAGTGAGTCCAGAGATGACCACCATGGGATAAGGCAGCAGAAGATGCAGTGTTGGGTTCACGAAGCTAGGTTTCTGTAATGGCGAGTAGATTAACCACTTCAGATCCGCGCTATTGCCGAAGTACGGCTCCAGCGCGGATCTGAAATGCCCGGACGACGTCCATGGACGTCGTCCACTGTGCACTGCGCGGCGCATGCTGCAAGAGCGTGCCCGTGGGTGGGGCGGACTCGATGTCCGCCCGAGACCCGCCGATCTCTTTTAGGAACCTAAGAACGGGGAACCGCTTTTGTAAACACGGCGGTTCCCCGTTCTGTGACAAGGGACATACCAGATCTACTGATCCCTGTCACTGGGATCAGTTAGATCTGTTATGTCCCGACCAGCCCTGCCCCTCCACAGTTAGAACACACCCAGGGAACATTTGTTAACCCCTTCACTGCCCCCTGCAGGTTAACCCCTTCACTGCCAATGACATTTACACAGTAATCAGTGGATATTTAAATTACTGATCGCTGTATAAATGTCATTGGTCCCAAAAATGTGTAAAAAATGTCCGACATTTCTGCAGCAATATCGCAGTCCCGATAAAAATGGCAGATCGCCGCCATTACTAGTAAAAAAAAAAAAATAATAAAAACGCCACAAATCAATTCCCAGTTTGTAGACGCGATAACTTTTGCGCAAACCAATCAATATACGCCGATTGCGATTTTTTTTTTTACCAAAAATATGTAGAAGAATATATATTGGCCAAAACTGATGAATATTTTTTTTAATGGATTTGTACTTTGGCAAAAAGTAAAAAATATTGTTCTTTTTTGCAAAATTGTCGCTCATTTTTTGTTTATACCACCGATCAGAAATGACGCAGAGGTGATCAAATACCACCAAAAGAAAGCTCTATTTGTGGGAAAAAAAGGACACAAATTTTATTTGGGTACAACGTCGCATGACCGCGCAATTGTCATTCAAAATGCGACAGCGCTGAAAGCCAAAAATTGGTCTGGGCAGGAGGGGGGTTTAAGTGTCCGGTAAGGAAGGGGTTAAATGAGTTAGCGATAAAGTCATGGTGAGAGGTGAGTTTGTTACAGACAGAATGTTAATGTTGATAAAACAAAGTTATGCTCTTGGGGGCTAAGAAAATGCATGCATAATACATACTAGGTGGAGAATAACAGGGGGAGTCAATGGTGGAAAAGGATCTTGGGGTTTTGGTAGATCATAAGCTTAATAATAGCATGAAATGCCAAGCTGCAGTTTCCAAAGCAAGCAAAATCCTTTCTTGTATTAAGAGAGGTATGGACTCTAAAGAGAGGTATCATTTTGCCCATGTACAAATGATTAGTAAGATCTTATCTGGGATATGTAGTTCAGTTTTGGGCACCAGTTCCCAAAAAGGATATTGGGGAACTAGAGAAAGGGGGATATGAATGATCAACATTATTATTATTATTATACAGGATTTATATAGCGACAACAGTTTGCACAGCGCTTTACAACATGGGGGCAGACAGTACAGTTACAATACAAGTCAATACAGGAGGAATTAAGGGGCCCATATAGTGAACTTGGTGTTGAGTTATTCACTTTAAGGTCATCACAGAGGACAAGAGGACAATCTTTACATCTAGAGGAAATGCGATATCATCTCCCAGTATGGAAAAGTTTCTTCACAGTAAGAGCTGTGAAAATGTGGATTAGACTGCCTCCAGAGGTAGTTCTGGCCAGCTCAGTAGATTGCTTTAAAAAGGCCTGGATTCCTTCCTAAATGTACATAATATAACTGGGTACTAACATTTATAGGTAAAATTGATCCAGGGAATATCCAGCTGCCTTTCAGGGGATTAGGAAGGAATTTTTTCCCCTGCTGTAGCAAATTTGATCATGCTTTGCTGAGGTTTTTTGCCTACTTCTGGATCAACAGTGGGTATAGGATTGGGTATATGGGATTGTATGCTTTTTTACATTTATTTATTTATTTTTATTGGTTGAACTAGATGGACTTGTGTCTTTTTTTCAACTGGACTAACTATGCAACTATATGCAACTATGTATGGAACAAGCATTACCAGAAATGTACCAGTGGCAATTTAAGACTGGATACCAAATATCAAACTTGACACATTGTCCAGAGAGAAACCAATGACATATTTCTGTTGACAAGTGACATCGTATGTCCCAAATCAGTGATGGCAATGTTGAAGGAGGGATAAAATCACTCTATATGCAACACACGTTCACCTAAATTGCAACTAAAGGTTGGTTCATTCCGAAGTAAGCAAGCAATAAATTTGCCAAAAGGACCTTGGATCATGCGGAATGACTAAAGGCACCTAAGACTCACACAGGAGGTTGTATCCTGTCACAGGTTGCAAAGCAGAGAATCTGCACCCCTTAAACTGGAATGGAGAGGAGTCGAGTGAACTAAGCATGAAGGGCAATCCAGAGTTCTTGTGATAGAAAAAAAATTAACCAGAAATTGAATACATTAAATCCAACCAGTGCCCACTCGGTATGTGAATTAGCAGTCCAGGAAAAAAGCACAATCTCAGTAGTAATTATTGTGAAGCAGGGGTACTCCACAGATTTACCTTATCAGGTTAGTAAAGAGGTGCATTCTAAGGTCTCATGTACACTACAGCGTTTTCTTGCCAAAGCTCAACTCCATTAGATTCTGCAGTATCTCACAAAATTGAATACACCCCTCATGTTTTTGTAAATATTTTATTATATCTTTTCATGTGACAACACTGAAGAAATTACACTTTGCTACAAAGTTGTGAGTGTACAGCTTGTATAACAGTGTAAATTTGCTGTCCCCTCAAAATAACTCAACACACAGCCATTAATGTCTAAACCGCTGACAAAAAAAGTGAAAATGTACAAATTGGGCCCAAAGTGTCAATATTTTGTGTGGCCATCATTATTTTCCAGCACTGCCTTAACCCTCTTGAGGTAGGTGTTCACCAGAGCTTCACAGGTTTCACTCCTCCATGACGACATCACGGAGCTGGTGAATGTTAGAGACCTTGCGCTCCTCCACCTTCCGTTTGAGGATGCCTCACAGATGCTCAATAGGGTTTAGATCTGCAGACATGCTTGGCCAGTCTTTAGCAAGGCAGTGGTCATCTTGGAGGTGTGTTTGGGGTCAATATCATGTTGGAATACTGCCGTGCAGCCCAGTCTCTGAAGGGAGAGGATCATGCTCTGCTTCAGTATGTCACAGTACATGTTGGCATTCATGGTTCCCTCAATGAACTGTAGCTCTCCAGTGCTGGCAGCATTCATGCAGCCCCAGACCATGACACTCCCACTAAAAGAACAAAAAAGCACAGAAGGGCGCACTGGCCTAGCGCATTATCCTCAATAAAAAGTTTATTAGAAAATCATAAAACATACTCACAAACAAGTTCAGATATCAGGTGTTTCGAGCACTTAGTGGCTACACATCCAATACACCGTTCACTGATGCTGTCCTAGACAGGCTGGCTAACACGTTTCGAGGCCACAGCCTCTTTCTCAGAGCCCCATGACACTCCCAACACTATGCTTGACTGTGAGCAAGACACACTTGTCTTTGTACTCCTCACCTGGTTGCTGCCACACACGCTTGACACCAACTAAACCAAATAAGTTTACATTGGTCTCATCAGACCACAGGGCATAGTTTCAGTAATCCATGTCCTTAGTCTGTTTGTCTTCAGCAAACTGTTTGCGGGCTTTCTTGTGCATCATCTTTAGAAGAGGCTTCCTTCTGGAACGACAGCCATGCCAACCAATTTGATGCAGTGTGCGGCATATCGTATGAGCACTGACAGGCTGACCCCCCCACCCCTTCAACCTCTGCAGCAATGCTGGCAGCACTCATACGTCTATTTCCCAAAGACAACTTTTGGATATGACTCTGAGCACGTGCACTCAACTTCTTTGGTCGACTTCGGCGAGGCCTGTTCTGAGTGGAACCTGTCCTATTAAACCACTGTATGGTCTTGGCCACCGTGCTGCAGCTCAGTTTCCGGGTCTTGGCAATCTTCTTATAGCCTAGGCCATCTTTATGTAGAGCAACAATTTTTTTTTTCAGGTCCTTAGAGAGTTCTTTGCCATGAGGTGCCATGTTCAACTTTCAGTGACCAGTGAGTGAGAGCAACTACACCAAATTTAAAACACCTGCCCCATTCACACCTGAGAGCTTGTAACACTAATGAGTCACACGAAACAGGGGAGGTAAAATAGCTAATTGGGCCCAATTTGGACATTTTCACTTAGAGGTGTACTCACTTTTGTTGCCAGCGATTTAGACATTAATGGCTGCATGTTGAGTTATTTTGAGGGGACAGAAAATTTACACTGTTATACAAGCTATACACTCACTAGTTTACATTGTAGCAAAGTGTAATTTCTTCAGTATTGTCGCATGAAAAGAAAAAAATAAAATATTTACAAAAAAGTTCAACCTCCCTCAACCTTCCTCTCCTGAACGTGGAAGACTTGCATTCAGGATAGGAACGTCTTGACCGCTGGGCGCAATTTTGCTGCATTTTGCATTTTCCGGTGGTCAACCTAGTATGTGTGTACATGAGCCCTAAGTCATTAATTTACAGACAGCTGAGCAGGATACATCATACAATATGCTATACTCATAAAGTTGCTAAATGGAGGAGGAAGGCCACATGCTGCTTTTGAGCTAAAGTAAATAGAAATAATATTCCTATTGCCCTTGATGTCTGGAATAGTGCGTGGCCCTTTTAAGGATGCCATCTAGGTAGGATGTTGTATTTTTACAATTACTAGTTATAGTGGTGATTCAGGGGTGGAAATGATTCAGGGATATGGTGGACTCATTCTATAGCAAAACGCCTTACAAGATGTTGCTCTCCAATAGGCGTAGAAACCTACCCCTCAAAATACTTCTTAGTAATATTGCTATATTGCATCTCATCCTGTTCTACATCTCTCCAATTTTTTACGGTTGATCTGATAGCTCTTTAAGAACATTGTGGAGGTCTATGTGCATGGAGTATATAGCATCCGCTAGGTCAGGGGTCCACAACCACCAGGTCGCGGCCCACTACCAGGTCGCTTCCCTCTCTGCAGCTGGGCCATGGGTGCGGTGGGGGGCGGGCGGCATGAGAGAGCAAGACAGGGGAGCGGGCGGATGAGAGATCCAGGTGGATCAGAGAGGCTGGCAGACAAGAGAAGCAGGCTGGCGAGCAGAGATGACATCATCTCTCTCTGCCCGCCCTGCATTACCGCTCTTCAAACCTCAGAGCACCGCTGACCAGAGCACTTTTTGCGATATGGCGTTGCATTGCTTTAACTGACAATTGCGCGGTTGTGCGATGTTGTACCCAAACAAAATTGACATCCTTTTTTTTCCCACAAATAGAGCTTTCTTTTGGTGTTATTTGATCACCTCTGCGGTTTTTGTTTTTTGCACTATAAACAAATAAAGAGCAACAATTTTGAAAAAAAAATGTTTGCTATATACATATCCAAAAAAATTATAGATTTATATATATAAATAAATATATATATATATATATGGTAAAAAAAAATTGCAGTAGGCGTATATTGATTGGGTTGTGCAAAAGTTATTGTGTATACAAAATAGGGGATAGATTTATGGTATTTTTATTACTATTTTATTTTTTACTAGTAATGGCTGCGATCTGTGATTTCTATCGGGACTGCGACATTGCAGCGGACAGATCGGACACTCTCTGCACTTTTTTTGGGACCAACTATATTTATACAGTGATAAAAAAAAAATAGCCACTGGTTACTGTATAAATGTCACTAGCAGGGAAGGGGGTCACTCTAAGGGGCGATCAAGGGATTAACTGTGTTCCCTAGGTGTGCTCTAACTGTGTGGGGGCTGGGCTGGCAGGGACATGACAGATCTCACTGTACCCAAACACAGGGAACAGTAGATCACTGTTATGTCCCCTGACAGAATGGGGATCCGCCGTGTTTACATTGGTGGATTCCCATTCTGCCTCTGTAGTAGGCAATCGCAGGTCACCGGCGGACATCGAGTCCGCCCGACCGATGGGCACGATCACGCTCACCCGCAAATTGAGCATGCTCGCCCGACGTACAATGATGGCGGTTTGCACAGCTGAGCCAACCTGCCACAGTGCAACTAGGGCGGATGGTCGGCAAGCGATTAATGTTGGTGGTGTGGCAGGAAACAGAATGATGAAATCATCTCTCACCGCCCACACCGCATCACCGCTCTCCTGCCCTCACTCAGAAGCGATCACTGCATAGAGGCCTGCCTCTGTGCTAAATGGACCAGTGCTGCCACCAATGCAGTGACAATCCACATTTGGTGGCACTGGCAGGTGACATGGCAAGTGACATTCCTTATCTGGTGGCAGGCAGTGTGGCAAGTGATATCCTCATCTGATAGCAGGCAGCGTGGCAAGTGTCATCCTCATCTGGTGGCAGGCAGCATGCCAAAAAAAATCCTCATCTGGTGGCAGGCAGCTGACAAGTGACATTCTCATCTGGTGGCAGGCAGCGTGGCAAGTGACATCCTCATCTGGTGGCAGGCAGCGTGGCAAATGACAATCTGCATCTAGTGGCAGGCTGCAAGGCAAGTGACAGTCTGCATCTGGTGGCAGGCAATGTGGCAAGTGACATTCCACATCTTGTGGCAGGCAACATGTCAATTGACAAGCTGCATCTGGTGGCAGGCGACAGTGGCAAATGAAACGCTCAGGACTCCTGCTGATTCTGTATTAGTGAGTTGAACTATTTCATTTTATATTACAATGTAATAATAGAAATCATGCTGAATTAGTCAATTAACTGAAGATTCATATCCTGCGCTGGATGATGTGTATAATCATCACATGTGTGAGATGAACACACTGTGAATGTGTATTGTAAAAACCTAGGATTGCTGCTCTATAAAGTGCATGTGCCTTTAAAAGTGGCAAATCAATCTAACATTATTTCTTTTGATAAATCAATCTAAGAGTGCTATCCAATGTACGTGACTTAGAGCTGCACGCTTCTGGCCAAAATGAGAATCACAATTTTTTTGCTTAGAATATAGATCACGTTTCGCTCACAATTCTCGCGGTGCAACATCTTACATATACAAAAAAATTGGGCTAACAGCACTGTTTAGTTTTTGTTTTTGAAAGGCCAAAAAATTGCATTTGAAAGACCGATGCGCAAATACCGTGTGACATAAAATATTGCAACAACCGCCATCTTATTCTCTAGGGTCCCTGCTAAAAAAAAAATATAATGTTTGGGGGTTCTAAGTCATTTTCTAGCAGAAAATACTGGATGTTTACTTGTAAGCAACAAATGTCAGAAAAGATTTAGTCTTTAAATGGTTAAACGAAACTCTTCTATACAGGGGAGTTCAACCCTTTGATCATTTGAAATATAGTATCTTTTTACTTCTTATACCATCAATGACCTCAGACTTGGCTCTCTGCCCAGACTTAGCAGTCTGCCCAGATAGGAGAGACTCAAGTCGCTCCGACTTATAAAAAGATTCCTGGGGAGACTTCAGGCAACTTGCATAGGCTTGCACTTGCACTTGCAAGCCATCCTGAGTCACATGCAAGTCGGACTCCATTAACTGCACTGAAGATCGTGGTAGTGCCTGATTGAGATTGCAGGGGGGGGGTGAATCGAGATCACGATTTTAATACGATTAATCGTGCACCTTCAGCGTGAATCATAAACATAAACCAAGCAAATCACATACAGTACTTATAATTAATGTCCATAAAAGTTAATAAATCTCTGTGCAAAGTCTTCCTCCGCAAATACAAATTCAAATTTCCAGTGCAAAAGTGCCAAGTGTTGAGGTAAACAATTTGTGAATTCCATGCTTCCCTCTGTGTGCCCACTCACTCACCTGATTTCCAGGACTCACCTGACAGAAGTCATAAGCACTCGTGGGAATGGCTGGGCTCTGTAGTTCCACCGATGGCTGGACTCTGGGGTTTCCACAAATTATGTCTCCAGGTGTGATGTGAGACGATCTTAACCACTTAAGACCCGGAAGGATTTCCCATGTTAGGACGTGTTTACAAACCATGATTATTCATTTCTGGCATTTTTAAAAAAAATTTTAATAGTAATGGTGGCGATCTGCGATTTTTATCGGGACTGCAATATTGCAGCGGACATGTCAGACATTTTGGACACTTTTTTGGGACCAATGACATTTATACAGCGAACAGAAATGTAAATATCCACTGATTACTGTGTAAATGCCATTGGCAGTGAAGGGGTTAACACTAAGGGAGCAGTGAAGGGATTAACTGTGTTCCCTGGGTGTGTTCTAACTGTGAGGGGGCTGGGCTGGCAGGGGCACCAGAGATCTAACTGATCCCAAGTACAGGGATCAGTAGATCTCTGACATGCCGCCTGTCAGAATGGGAAACCGCTGTGTTTATATCAGCAGTTCCCCGTTCTAGCCCTGTCACAGGGCATCGCGAGTCGCCAGTGGACATCGAGTCCGCCTGACCCGCAGCCCCGCTCGCCCCCTAGCCGCTGTGCACTAAATTGACGACTATAAGCGATGATTCGCTGGACAGAGATGCGCTCTCGCCACTTATAGTTTTACGGCGGTCGGCAACTGGTTAATGTAGCATCAGATCTCCAGGACTCTCCTGATAGGAGTCATACACCCTGCAGTGGATGGCTGGGCTCTGTGGTTCCACGGACTATATCTCAATATATGGTACGGCTGTTCTCAATGTAGCATCATGATGTAGATTCATAGATGAAATGGCAAAGAAAATAATATAGTGTAATTCCGTTTATTAAACAATAAAACAAACAAGGATCCTTTGATAACGTCCTGTGGGCGCAACGAAACATGTCAGGGTGATGCAATTTCCGGTCGGTGGAGCGCAGGACGCTGGCTACTTCCGGTTCTGAGTTTTTTAGGCTTGATATAACGATTTTTACATGTGAGTGGATATTGTTTGTTTTATTTTTTAATAAACGGGATTACACTATATTATTTTCTTTGCCATTTCATCAATACATCATTATGCTACATTGAGAACATCCGTACCATATGGTGAGACATAGTCCGTGGAACCACAGAGCCCAGCCATCCACTACAGGGTGTATGACTCCTATCATGGGAGTCCTAGAGATCTGATGCTACATTAAGGTCATCTCATCACACCTGGAGACATAATTCGTGGAAAACCCAGAGTCCAGTTATCAGTAGAACTATAGAGCCCAGCCATTCACACCCGAGATGCGATCCAAATATCAGCTGGAGTGCCGACATTGCAGGCTCCGTGGACAGCTAAGTGTCCATATATTAAAAGTCAGCAGCTACAGTTTTTGTAGCTGCTGACTTTTATTTTTTTAAACTCCTCTTTAAACCTGCAGTTCTTTTATTTGCAAATGATTTTACTACCGCTTTAGGCCTGGTTCACATGTATGCGACTTTGCGCAGGCACAGCAGCCCATTTATTTGAATGGACTGCCATGCCTGCGTTTCCCGCAGAAAAAAGGTGCATGCAGCATTTTAAAAATGCAGTGGCCTTAAAAATCCATTCTGCTTTTGCACCATGCGACTTACTTGCAGTTCCTGCACACACAAACACACTGTGTTTTTAAAAGCATGGCCCACACATCTAAAAATGCAGAAAATTTGCAAGTGCAGGAACTGTAGGGTAAATCACATGGTGCAAAAGCATGCATTTTTAAAATGCTGCATGCACCTTTTTTCTGCGGGAAATGCAGGCATGGCAGCCCATTCAAATAAATGGGCTGCTGCTGTGCCTGCGCAAACTGGCATACATGTGAACCAGGCCTAAAATTAGGCCGCCAAGCAGTGAGAGACACAGCACTGTCTGTTATGATGGCCCATGCTGCATGTTCTGTAATAAATATAGATAGTAAGAAAGCAACCTGGTAATCACAAGATACATCATACATGACTAACAAATTGCAAGCAGCGCTTTATGCAGTCCTTAGTGTCATAAAATGTTCATGAATCAATCAAAGAACTGTCCATCCACTCTGAACTGTAATATGTGAATGTCCTGGCCACCACCGCACCACGTGTGAGAAAATATTGGGAGGACAAAACCCCCCTTCGTGGAAACACTCACCAGATGTCACTGGAAAACTCGCATTTGGGTTTAATGGTATACACCACTCCTTTGGCAGACACCCCTCCGAGTCCAGCACCAGCGTGTACAACAATCAGTGGTAGCGATCAGGCTCACATGATAATCCACAAACGCACTCCCTCTGCTATTCCTCCTCTTTGCAAGCGTCAGTGCATATGTAGTCAGGATTTCCTTTAATAAAACGTGCTCACATAGTGCATGATCCACAAGT
>BLSH010258317.1:738441-755280 GCA_018402905.1 Glandirana rugosa | reverse complement strand
GAGGGAGACGAAAACTCGAAATGGAGGACCAAAGCGTGTCTTCGTCTGCACACCGACGACCAAATCCGTCAACAATGATCAAGTCAAAGCCCGATACCCTCAGCCAAGAGACCGAGAGTAGGGGGCTGCCGCCTCCCCAGACCACCATAATCTGGTCAGCGGGAGGAGGAGAGAGGAGAAAGGTAAACAAACCTAAAAAGAGAAAAAAGGACCAAAGGGAGAAAAGAAGTTGAAAAGAAGGGTCCGTGGCCCCACCAAGAGGAGGCCCCCTCCGCACTACTGATCACAACTCGCTTGGGCCTGACATTGCAAGCCCAGGCATGGCTTGAAAGCCCACTAAGGGCAAACCAGTGAAACACTTGTTGATTGGCTGCCCTGCAGCTTCTCAACACGTGGAGTAAAATAGCAGAACCCCGGACCGAACCCGAACGATTCTTGAAATGTCCGATTCCGGGTCCGTGCCACGGACACCCGAAAGTTCGGTACGGACCCGAACGTTACAGTCCGGGTTCGCTCAACACTAGTCATCACGCCTCCCCCGGAGGAGAACCACCCCGGTGCCTGGGAAGAAAAGTTGAAGAAAAGAGGGAAACCAGGAAAAAAGAGAAAAATCCAAACAAATGGAAAGAGGAGAGAGGAGGAGGGCGACTGGTCTAATACCACCAGACCCCTCCGCCGTCGGGGGATGAGAGCCAGAGAACCGACTCCCATAGCCCGAAACTGAACTAGTAACAACTGCCTAAACCAGCAGCCACACGTCTGCTTCTGTGCGAAACCAGGAGGTAAAGCTCAAAAGCAGAGGGAGGAGCATGCCTACCGCCCCGCCCCTAAGACAGCCCAACATTAAAAGAAACAACCGGGGAGTACCCCGAGAAAGGACCGGAACAAAAGGTATATCAGCATAACAATTGCAAATGAAGGCATATATATATATAAAAAAAAAGGCAACCATCTGGGCCCCCTGTAAAAGTAGTCACCAGGTCCCACCAGATCATATCTCCCCCCCTATCTCCCAGGACCCTCCATAATGAAGGGGCTGGGAGAGGCGGGGACCGATCTAGAGCGAGCTGGGACTGGGAACCCCCATGAGGATCCATCTAACCCACATTAAGTGGGGTAATAAAAATAAAAACCTTAAGAGTAATGAACCACCCCCAAGGGAGCCAACATGTGTAAGACTAAAGTCTTAGGAAAAGTCAGAACTAGGCCAATAAGTGAAGGTTAAGCCCTTAACAAATTAGAGTAGAACCCCTGATAGAGACCATGAGAGATCAAGGGGGGTGTGAGTCCTTGGGCCTCTTGGATTGCTGTTTCCTCCATACTGGGGGAATTGGACTTTGAGGAGAGGGGCGCTTCGTAGAACCGACAGATTTGGCTTGAAGGAAAGAACCTGGTTCCATTGAGATAAGGTTTAATTTAGTGTTGAATATATTTTTTATTAGTTTTTACTGTTATCTTGTTAACATTGCATACCAGATTATAACATATAGGGGGTACAGTAAAAAATAAAGGGAAGAAAATTTACATTTTCAGAGGAAGAGAAAGATGAAAAATACCAGTACAGGGAAGCGACCCACGTCTTCTGTCTGTCCTGAGCTGGCATAATCCTTAGTCTTTAAGCAATTGAACAGTTAGTACCCGATGAAAAGAAAAGAAAAAAAAAGAAAGCGAAAAAAGGGGGAGGGGGAAAAAGGGGGTAGAGCAGAAGAAAGAAAAAGTATGAGAAAATTAAGAGGAGAGGGGAGGTAGAAAGGAAAGATTAGAGAAAAGGTAAAGAAAGCAAAGAAAAGAGAAGTTACGGTGAGGTTATGTTGAAGGCTATGTAATATACCAATATTGCATACAATATAGCAGCTTCCAAGTTATGTGTAATCGTATGGTCAAATAACGCGTGGCCTGCGCCTACTGGGAGGTTTGTGAGTGGGATTCATGATGAGATTCTACTTTTAAGTCTATCCGATGTAGAGTAATGGAGCCAGATGGACCACGTTTTAGTATATTTATCCCATTTGTCTATTGCTTTTGCCTGCAGTTCCTCCATGATCATAGTGTTGTTAATGAGTTCCACCCATTCACAGAGTGGGGTTGTTATGTCGGATTTCCAGTATTTTATGATGATATGACGAGCCCCGGATAGAAAAACCCTAAGGAGAGTTGATTTCTGGTGTTTAACTGAACCCGGAAGGACTGATAGTAAAGCTATTTTAGGAGAGGGTGTTACAGAAGAGTCATGGACTTCGTTGTAGACTTCAAATATGGTTCTCCAGCAGGGGCTGATACGGTCACAGCTCCACCAGATGTGAAGGTATGTGCCCGTTCCTCCATGACAGCGCCAGCAAGTGTCTAAAGCGGTAGGGAAGATCCTATTAATTGTAGCTGGGTCTCTATACCACCGAGATAACAGTTTATAATTCTTTTCTTGAGTGAAGCTGGAGATGGTCGAGCTATGAGTGAAAAGAAAAGATTTCTGCCATTCTTCTGGCGATATCTCTGTTCCCAAGTCCCTAGACCATTGCTGGGTATATATGGGGAGTGTATTATGAGTGTGGGATAAAATCTCTTTATATATCATGGAGAGGGTATGTCGAGGTGTTTGTGGGAGATCACATAGTTCTTCGTAACTCGTGAGATTTCTATGTGTATGACCCGTTAAATGTAAATATTTACAGTATTTGGTCACGGAGAGTGCAGTGAGCCAATTGGTTTTTGCGTGGGGGGGATTCAGTTTGTGTATGGAAACACCCTGTCGAGGAGTTCACGAAGACCCTCGCTGTAGGCCATGTAGCTCTGTCATAGGTATGGTATTTCCCCAGCAAGGAGCTGTCCGGCAGTGCTGGGTTGTTAAAAATTGGTGTGAGTGGGCTGGGGTCTTAGGAAAGGGAGAAAGAAATCCGTCGTCGGTACCAGAGGGAAAGAGCTGCCAGAGTCAAAGGCGACGATGTGATCATAGTCTGAAACTTAGATTGATAACCCCACAACAGGGCCTGCAAATCTACGGGTGACATGTCTTGTTCTATCTGTATGGATGGCTTAGAATACGGTCCTGGGAACCACTCAGGGAGTCTAGACAGTATTGCTGAGGTGTGGTATATTTCAAAATCCGGCAAGCCAACTCCCCCTTTGTTTTTAGGAGAGCAAAGCAATTTGTGTTTCAATCTAGACGGATGGTGATGCCATAGAAATTTAATTGCAAGGGATTTAATCGTTCTAAAAAATGGAGTGGGGAGAGAAATCGGGAGGGTTTGAAACAGGTATAAAAATTTGGGAAGAACATCCATCTTTAATATGGTCATTGTACCAAACCAGGATAATTTAAGGTGATGCCCCGATTCTAGGGATCGTCTAATCTTGGTAAGGAGTAGGCTGAAATTAAGGGGATATATGTCGAGGAGATTCCGGGGTATCTCAGTCCCCAGGTATTTGATGGATCTGGTTTGCCAATGAAATGGGAATTTATTGCGAATCATGGTGTGGGTGTGGTGGGGTAAGGAAATGTTCAAAATTTCGGTTTTTGAGAGGTTTCTTTAAAGTTGCTATGGGATCCGAACCGGTCTATTTCTTAGAGAAAAGAGGAAATGCTAATCTGGGGTTGTGTTATATATAGCAGTAAGTCGTCCGCATATAAGGGCAGTTTAGAATGAGTGGAGGAGGTAGAGATACCGTGTATGCGATCGTTATTACGGATTGCCTGCGCCAGATGCTCAATCGTTATAGCGAAGAGCAGTGGGGACAAAGGGCAACCTTGTCTCGTTCCGTTGTAGATTCTAAAAGAGTTCGATTGAGTGCCATTAGCTAAAATGGATGCTGAGGGTGTGCTATACAACAACATTATTTTAGTTAAGATCTTTGGACCCAGACCAATTTGCTGTAAGGACTTCTGTAAAAAGGGCCAACTGACCCTATCAAAGGCCTTTTCCGCATCACACACGATCAGGCAGGCGGGGATAAGGTGTTTTTGTGCATAGGAGATCAGATGAAGCGTCTTGGTGGTATTGTCCCTGGCCTCTCTACCGGGGACAAAACCTACCTGATCGGGGTGAATTAGGCTCGGCAACAGTGGAGCAAGATGGTTTGCTATGATCTTTGAGAATAACTTCAGGTCAATATTCAACAGCGAGATGGGCCTATAACTGGCGCAGGTGGAAGGGTCCTTTCCAGGTTTGGGGATCACTACAATTTGCGCTTGAAGCATCTGAGCCGACAACGAATGGTCTTCATCTACCTCCTCAAAGGCTCGGGCCATTATTGGGGCTAGTAGGTGGGCAAACATTTTGTAAAATTTAGGTGAGTAACCGTCTGGGCCCGGGCTTTTACCATTTTTGAGGGTTTTAATTGCGCTTAGGAAATCGGAGGTGGAGATTGGTACCTACAATTCCTCCTTGAGGGGATTGAGGGACTGTGTGTGTATTTGTCGGCGTCTGTACGGCGGTGGGTAGATTGTAGAGAGCGGAGTAATAGTCCCTAAATTCCGTGGCTATCTCAGAGTTTCTATTGAGAACAGTGTTATCCGACGAACGAATGTGGGTAATGTTATGCCTGTGTTGCCGAGGATGAATGATTTGCGCTAAGTGTTTCCCGCATTTATTGGCCTGACTATAATGTAGGTGTCTGGCTTTGTCTCTGGAAGCTGTGGATCATTCCGCAATATTGCGTAGAAGATCCCGACGGGCGTTCGATAGGTCTATCAAGACCTCTGGGTCTAGGGTGCGTTTGTGTGTGCCTTCTAATGAAGCAATGAGGGCAAAAAGTTGCTTAATGTCTTCCGTACATGCCTTTTTCAGTCTTGAGCCGTGTTTAATGAAAATCCCTCGTAAGACACATTTCAGTGTCTCCCATTTAGTCATGTCAGAGGTAGTGTCATTAGCGTGGGTCAACGTGAACTCCTGTATGGCCTTAGAAATCTCAGAGGTACAAGCTACATCTGCAAATAGGTTGTCATGAAGGCGCCATGTCGCTCTACGGATTGGATTAGGGAATCTGCCCAAAGTCAAGTGCACGGGGGCATGATCAGACCATAGTTTCAGGCCAATGGAGCAGGATGGGTTCAAGTCCAGCAAGGATATAGAGATGAATACATAGTCAATTTGACTATATGATCCATGTGCAGGGGAGAAGTACGTGAAATCCCTATCAGAGGGGTGCAGAATTCTCCAGGAATCCACTAATGCTATGTCTTCCAAAAGGGATTGTATTCTGGTGAGAGTGGAAGGTGTGATATGGGACTTACCCGTGGACGTATCCATCCTGTTTAATGAGTGGCACGTTCAGATCGCCTCCCAAGATCACGTTGTGGTTGCCAAAGGATGCCATGCGTGCTGTCATGGAGGAAAGGGCTCAGTGTTGTTCCTGGTTGGGAAGATATATGTTAGCAATTGTAAATATATTATTTTGATATTTGAGTTTTATAAATAGATATCGGCCTGAGGGATCTGCAATGGTTTCCAGGACCTCTGGAGTGAAGGAGTTGTGAAAGGCTATAGAGACGCCCTTTGACCTTGCTAGCGGGTTAGTACTGTGGAACCACATTGTGTAATGTTTATCGCAAAGATGTGGGATTGCATCAGATCGAAAATGCGTCTCCTGCAGCAGCAGGATCTGCGTACGAGACCTGTGGAAGTGGTATAGGATTTGCCTCCTTTTTTTCTGGTGTATTAAACCCTCTACAATTCGAGGAGGAAACATTCAGTGTTAAGGTAGAAGCCATGAGTCAGACGTGG
Organism: Glandirana rugosa; assembly: GCA_018402905.1. Lineage (NCBI taxonomy): Eukaryota > Metazoa > Chordata > Amphibia > Anura > Ranidae > Glandirana > Glandirana rugosa. The sequence goes on along the minus strand of BLSH010258317.1, from coordinate 749,563 downwards.
AGGAACTGCAGGCAGAAAACACAACATAGCTCACCGTGTCAGGTGTAAGGGTGGTTTTAAACCAAGTAAAACAGGGAATCAGTAGAAGTAGAAAGGTAAGAAAAAGAAAGGAAAAGAGTAAGAAAGCAGAAAGTGGCCGAGAAACCGGCCAGTTAATCAAACTGAGTGTCCCTCTAGAGGGGTCACAACTTGTGTAACAGATAGAGAATAATGGTACATTTGGGGGCCCTCCATCCATCCACATCAGGTTGATAAAATGCCGAACAATCAAATAGATGGAGGGACAGTGTCCCCCAGTGGCCGTGGGTGGTAATGCTATTGGCCACCGTTAAGGGGGGGAAATCTATACTAAGTGGTGTAATCCACAGAGTCACTTAAGGCTCTGTAAACCCTAACGTGGGGTGCGTGGCATATTATATGCCGGGCATCCCGCCTCGGCCTCTAGCAACAATTTAAGACAGTATAATGTTGTGGTAATAGTGAAAGGATCGCTTAGGAAAAAGGGGGGGGGGGGAGGTCCCTTCCACCCTACGGTCGTCCACCGGGCGAAGGGGAATGAGGGATGAGCTAGGTATCATAGTGGATGGATCGAGGGGTCCCCCCCCAAAGTCCGCAGAGCCCAATATTTACAATTAAATCGGCAACATGTAATTTAAACTGGGAACCAGAAGAAGAAAACAAGTGAAATAGAAGAAAAAAAAAACGGTGTATTGTAAATAAGTCTCTGCAGTCAAATTAAAACAAACAAGAACTGGCCATGCTGCAAAATGAGCGTAACGGTGGGTGCAACAGTCCAAGTCCGTCGGACCTATGAAATCCAACATGAGCGGGATCAGACCGCTAGGATGTGGGTCCAGGAAAGTTCAAGACACCAGGGACCAGGTGAATCAAGCGTGGATGTCAGTCCCATCAGCCGATGGGTATGAGCCGATTTTCAGCCCACTGAAGATTTGGAAGCAGTAGATCTGGAGCGCTTGTTCTTCGTGTGGGTCTTCCAGCCGGAGGAGACAGGGAGACCAGGTGCAGCCAGACGGAGGGGCCAATCTGGAATGCTGATTTGGGGGAGTTCAAAAGTCCCCAGAAAGTTCACTAGGTCTCCAAAGGTGCGGAAAACAGCTGATTTGCCTTTGTGGGAGGCAGAGAGCTGGAATGGGAACCCCCATTTGTATTTAATTTTCTTTGCTTGCAGAACGTCTGTGACCGGTCTCAGTGCTCTCCTCATAGATAATGTCTGTTTAGACAGGTCAGTCAACAGCATCACTGGGGTATCATTAAACATAATTGTGTCTTGCAGGCGTGCGGCTTGCATAATCTCATTTTTGACATTGAAAAAGTGAATCCGACAAATCACATCCCTTGGATATGCTGGGTTGGGATTACGGGGCCCCAGGGATCTATGAATGCGGTGGATCTCTATGACGTCCTCCTTAGGTTTCTCCAATAACTGATTAAATATAGCCGTGGCCGCCATTGCTAAGTCTTTTGTCTCAACTGTTTCTGGCAGGCCCCTGATGCGTATATTATTTTGGCGACTTCTGTTCTCCTGGTCGTCCAGACCGTAAAATAGCTGTTGGATTTGAATGGTATGTTCTTGCAGAATTGTGTCATGCTCGCTTAACTTAGATATAGTATTTTCTACTGTGCTTTCTATGTCCTCCATTCTGTGTCCCAGGTCCCTCCTCAGCTCTGCAATTTCTTGTCTGTGCGACTTCTCTAACCTGGTGATATAAGCCTCTATGTCATTTTTAGTAGGTGATGCTTTTATATAGGCTTCCATGTCCCAGGTGTTCTTAGGGCTATGGGGGGTAGGTGAGGGGCTTCTGGATCATGTGGATCCACTTTCAGAGTCCGGTGGGGAGCGAGGGTGCTGTCTGGTGCGTACCTGGGAGGTCTGTTGTGAGGCCGCAGCATGAGCGTTCACCATCTTGGGTGTTGTAGTGCGCCTGGGGTCCCGGCCGTGTCTTTGAAAGAAGCGGTCGATTTCACCCAGTGGTTGCTCTCCGGTGGGTCGGGGACCTGCGCTGCTGCTTCTCCTGACCATCCCCTGATGACTGGTGCGATTTAGTTGCCGGCGATAAGCCACTATCAAGAGGCCGGGGCGGGAGCTCAGGGAAACGTTCTAGTTCATCATGCGCCCAGCCACACTTCGATCAGTGTGGAAATAGGTGTGTGGATGGTTATTAGTGTGTCCCGGGGCCCGTGCTATCAGCTCCGGCGGAAGCCGCGGCCATGATTTTCGGCCGTGCGGGGTCCGTTCGCCTATCTGCCCGGGCTTAAAATGCGGCTCGAGATGTGGGGAGCAATGGTGGGGTGTTTATTTGGCTCACCCTATCCTCCAGCAGCAGGATGCCTTTGGATTTTGTCGGGCCGCTCTCGAGCTCCTAGGCTGTGCGTCCGCTCGTGTTGACGCCAGGCCACGCCCCCCCGAGATAAGGTTTAATTTAACCATCAGATGTTCCCCCTCGTTGAATGAGGATAAGCTGTAGGTCTTGCCCTTGAAGGACAAGGAGAGGCGGAAAGGACCACCAATACTTGATTGATTTCTGTAACAACACTTCGAGCAGGGGTTTCAGAACCCTCCTCTTTTGAATGGTGGCTGGAGAAATGTCTGCGAACACCTGAATAGAGTGGCCTTGAAAGGATAATTTTGGTAATTTCCTGGTAATCTTCATTATCTCCTCCTTCACCGCATAAAAATGAGGTTTAACAACAGTGTCCCGTGGGAGTCCATCTGAGCGAGGGGCTTGAAGGGCTCTATGAGCCCTATCTAGTTCCAATCTGTGCTCTGGGATGTTCGGGATAATTTCTTTGATAAAGGAGCGGACTGCCTCCTGAACATCTGCAATGGTTTCTGGCACCCCCCGTAAGCGGAAATTATATCTACGGGCATGGTTTTCGAGATCATCAATCTTAGAGTGAGCAATTTCCAACTGATCCTGTGGGTCCTGGATGCGGGAAGTGTTTTGATTTGCTCTTGCAATGGTTTAGTCTGTTTTCTGTTCAACAACATCAATTCTGGACCCCAAATTCTGAAGGTCTGTCTGGATAGTTGAAGTGATTTGGGCCAAGCCTTTAGCTAACATCTTAGAGAACGTTTCCATCATGAATCTCATTTCCGGGTGCGGAGTTGGGGACCCCAAAAGGCCTGGGGTATCAGGGTCAAGGGCCTAAGCCCCCATCGGGGAGGCAAACATTTCTGTAAGAGTCCTTTCCAGAAGAGATACTGTAGAAGCTGGAGAAGTGTTTAGGGGAATAGGAGAGTCAGTAGCTGGTGATTCCTGACCTGGGAGGATTTGAGAGCCTCTTTCGACTCCTGCCTCCATGTCCTCAGGACTTTCAATAGCTTTAGGGCCCTGCTGGGTCGCAGTAGGCTGAGAAGGCTGGTCAGAGGGGTGTTTAGAGAACCCTGGGTGCTTGGATAAGTCCCTTCTTACCGCTGCAGCATACATAGAGATTAAACTGAAGGTTGCAGGCTTAAGTTGTGAAAGAGAAATCAAAAAAACTGAAAATCAAATGTTATTGATAGGTCTGACTGTCCCAGCAGCTCAAAGCCCCCAGGTAATTACCTGATGTGGGGGGAACCAAACCAGGGGACACCCAAAGGTCCGTGGGAACAGAAATGTTACCTGGAATGATCAAGGGGTATGAGATGGAAATCCCAGAGGGGTCCACAATGATGGAACATGGCACCTTGATAGGACTTCTTGATCTAGGCCTGGGGGCTGCAGGACCTCTGCGGCCTAGGGGTTCATGAAGTGACAGGCCGTCCTGCAGTCAGTGGACCTGGCTCCCCTGGGCCCTGGGGTGGAACCCAGAGGGGGTTTGCAGTGTGCCCCACCGTTAGAAGGCTACCTTCTTGGCTAAAGGTCCAGAGGCTCTGTTCGCACGGCTCGGCTCCGTGACTAGGCCGCAGCCGTGGCCTCGCTTAGGATCGATGTCCGCCGCCCACTCCTATGGAGAGACAGAGCTCCAAGCGGCCCTCGGATGACAGCCCGGCATCTGAGGCTGCCGGATAGCGGAGCAGTAATCCCAGATGGCTGCTTGTTGAGGCTGGAAAGGAAGGAACTGTCCGGAGCTCCGTGATCAAGCAGCCATCACGGAGACCCGACGCATGCGCATATATAGTGTGGGGTGGGACTATGAGCTCTGAGTCATGATTGGAGAAAGTCTTTATCACTTTGTCCAATCAGGGCTCTGACAGTGCTCTGTGACCTAATTGGCAAAGATATTCTTTAGCCACACATCACAGAATGTACCCTTGTGACAAACAGAAGCCAGTGTCAGAAAAAAAACTTGAAAAACATATTCTAAAATAAATAATTAGGACCTGATGGCTTACACATGAGAGTCCTTAAAAAACTTAGCCAGGTTATAGCCAGACTTTTATTCCTAATCTCTATGGACATCTTAATTTCAATAGTTTTTTATTGAAAGCCAGTTACAAGTTAACAGGTACAATTTGTGTATTTCTTAAAGACATCATATAGTGATACAGAATAGGAGTAATAATACAATTTTTTTACCTGTACAATTGTTCGGTATGACTGTTCATTTTGGCTTTCAGAGTGATCACCCCAGCCCTCCAACAGTTTGCTAACATGACCATTGAAGGCCACATATGGGGTCTCTTCGAAATTGGCCTTGAGGTGGGTATCACCCCGGACCATATAATGTAGTGAAAGGCCACTCCGGCCCCGGAGGAGCATCTCATCGCCCAGGATATGGTGGTGACCCCCCCCCCCACCTGGGGAACACACTCGGGGAAGGAAGAAGCCCGCCACCTGGATTCATGTCAACCATTCCCCTCCCGGGGACGTCCACCCCTCCCATTTATAATCAAACAAAGTATTGAACTCCCTTTCAATAGTCTAGTGTACCATTTTGTAAAAGCTATTCCAATATTTTAACAGAAGGAAAAGTAAATAGAGAAAACATAACATGTGTGAAACGTAAAACATAGTCGCCTTAGTGTTGCATCATAATGAGGATGAAGAGAGGGATTCAATTATATTGTAGTTGCAGTGGTCACAATACATGGTGACATTGTTGTTGATCTATACCATTTTTTTTTTTTTTTTTAAGTTATACCAGTCAATCCAAGGTTTCCATATTGGATATTTACTTTGGTATTGCCCTAAAGAATCTGCGTACATCAGCTCATACGTTATATGTAAATTGATTGTCCTGACTACTTCGCCTATGCGAGGGGTTTCAGCTTTCTTCCAGTGTCTAACTGTTTCCAACCTAGCACCCAGAAGAATATGGGAGATCAAATATCTCCATTGTGGTGGGGTAGAATCTAAAGTCAAGAATAGGATAGCTAGGCCTGGGTCTGGTGTTAGATGTAGGTTTGTTATTTGTGTTATCATTCGAAATACTTTTTTCCAAAAGGACTGTAATTTTGGGCAAGCCCACAGGATGTGCCATAGAGAACCTCTGAGCCCGCAGTTCCTCCAACATTGTGGTGGACATTGAGGGTTGAAACTATGTATTCTTGTGGGGGTCAGATACCACCGTAATAGAATCTTTTGTGTTAATTCCCACAGGCCCGCACTTTTGGTGGACATATATGTAACCCTTAGGGCTTTTTGCCATTGCTCAGAAGTGTATTGAGAGTTTAGGTCATTTTCCCACAACAACATGGAGGGGGATTTGGTAAAGGTTCTTTTCTGGTTGAGAAAATTGTAAAATAGGGAAATGCCTTTGATTTTAGAGGTCGGGTTGGTGTAGTAAAGAGCTATTCTCCATGGCAATTTCGTGTAGGGGTCGGAGTTGATCTTCAGAAAATTAGAGATTTGGATATATCTGTACATTTCTACTGAATCCAGTCCAAATTAAATTTGGAGGGCTCTGAAGGTCTTCATAGATGGTCCTACCCGAAGGTCCTCTATGGTTTGGATCCCTTTAGTTACCCAATGTTGGATCTTTAGGTCGGGGATTATGAGCGCTAAGCTAGGTATAGGCATTGGGAGGTTGGTCAACTTTTGATCAAAAGTGTTTGATTTTAGCAAAGTCGACCAAGCCTGCAATGCTGCCACCATTGTAGGTGCCACTTTGAGTGAGTTATGGGCTCTGAACTTGCTGGCTATCAAAAGATCATATAAATTTTTATTTGGGCACTGAGCTTGTTCTAATTCTTGCCATCTCGTTTCAATCGAGTTGGGGAACCAAGCGTTTAGCTGAGCTAAGATTGTCGCGGTATAGTAGTCCTTAATCACTACGTGTCCCATCCCACTCACTCTTGTGTTCTTAGTCATTTTCTTAAATGCACATCTGGCTTTTTTGCCTTTCCATAAATAGCTATTTAGCATAGACTGAGCATTCTTAAAGAAAGATTCTGGGACTGGTATGGGGAGGGCTCTAAATAAGTATATGAATTGTGGTAAGATAATCATTTTACATTGTAAGGGCAATTACAATACCTTGTATGCATTATATTTTGCCTGCGCTAATAAGCGCACTTTTCAGCTCTTTTGCATAATGCATTTGAGTGCACTCGTGTTAAAGCAAGTAAAACAGACACAAATAGCTGTTCACATTGCATTAGCTCACAGGGCAGTCCTGCCTTTGAATGCTTGGTCTTTTAATTTATATCATTCAGACATAGACAACAAAAGAACTTAGTGGCTTCACAATCAGCCCATCAGCCTCCAAGGCACAGTCACATGACATGAGCTCAATGCAAACCACCAACCAATGACACACTTGTTTATATTCAAATGATACAATAGAAGAGGCATGCATGCATGGGGATTGGCCAGCCTGTATGAGCAACAGCTGTCTCCAGATAACAATGGAAGCCATGTGGAAACATGGCCTCCATTGAAACCAATGCGTTATCTCACAGAGGCCCTCCAAGCAAAATGCCATGCATGCAAACCTTGAACTGCCATTACAACAAATTACTATCAAATACAGCTCTATGAACTATGCTCCATGGCGATTATACTACTGTTCCATTAAAAGGGTAAATTATGCACAAAGGAATATAGCTGTAGATTTCTGTCACATTGATCAGATGCCACAGAAAGCTTACAGATCATTATCCTTACATAAAAAACAATACTGATTCCATAACGCAAGTACATCGCCACCAAGCAGATCAATCTGTACATAATACAGGGGCCCCCCGATTGACGGTAATACGCCCGCGCCACAGAACGTGCATTGCACCTCAAAGATCCGGACCGGCGTTTGCTCCAGCGTTAACCGCTCAGGGCGCCTGCTGGCCGGGATGATCGGGCGGGTAGCGTGTGGTTGTCAAATAATGGAAGGTTTCCATTGTAGATGGCCTTTCCTCAATATCGGTTAAAGCCATATTCGCTGTACACAGCGAATACCGGTAAACCGACACTGGGAGACACTGTGACAATACATAATAAACATCCTAAATTTCTACAACAGTTTATCCTCTTGTCATATGCTCCCATGTGTCCCTTGATGAATCTTGATCATCTTCTAAACACGAACACCAGTCCAATCAAAAGGAAAAAAAATGAAACATTCAGTCCATCCATTGAACAAAAGAAAACCATGGTTGACACGTATTCTTCGGGAGGGATGACTCAGAGGGAAAGCATGATGTGGGGGTTATAGCGATCACTGGAATCCTCAGCATCTGGTACATGGGCTGGACTTCAGGGGACCTCTGGTCTTGGCTAGGAAGATGTGGTCATCTGCTCGGGCTTTGGTGACTTGATCAATCAGGCAGCAGGAACATCTCATCATGGCATATAGAAGGAATAGAAACAAAACAACATGAGTATATATACCCCTACTTCCTTCAGCCAGGATCTGATGAAAAAAACAAGAACTCCCCTAAATCTCCTAACCCCTTTAGAAAGGATTCCAACCTCCACTGGCTATAGCTCTGGCTCTCCCTAGCAGGGACCTAACTTTATCCATATGGACTTGGACCTTGTCACTAGTGCCTGTCATCCAGGTACAACAGTCTTCTGCTATGAACTCACAGAAACCCCCCTTTTGCGCTAAAAAATAATCAAGTTATCAACAAAGACTCTGTCGTTGTTCCTGTGAGATCTCCCTTACAGCTTCAACAGTTTCATTGAACACCCCATCCACAATGGATGAGAAATTGTTCAATTGTTTCCTAAGTACAACCCTCACCCTGTCCAAGCAGGAAACCATGCCCAGGCCTTGTTGGAGTTGGTTAACAATTCTCCCCCCTTACTACACGCAGACTCGGGCCCTGGCCCCTACAACCCTGGCAAACGGACAACACCAGAAGTCTTAGAAAACATAGCCTCGCTCTTGAGCGTCTGTGGCGTAAGACTAAGCTCCAAGAAGACTTCAAACATTACAAATCTGCCCTCCTAAAATACTATTCCTGCCTCCACACTGCCAAACAGACCTACTTTATCACACTCATTAACACATTATCATCCAGTCCCCGTCAACTCATCTCGACCTTTAACACTCTACTCCGTCCTCCACTACCTCCACCCTCTAAGTCTCTCACTGCCCAGGAGATTGCCAATCATTTTAAAACTAAGATTGATAACATTCATGAGGAAATCACCCCCACTCAACACCCCATGTCCACGGATACAATCACTACTTTGCACATTCAACCCTGCCAGTATTAGCGAAGTTGCTAAACTTTTATTGAACACCCATCTAACCACCTTTCCCTCTCCTCTGGCATTTTCCCAAACTCTCTAAAACATTCCCTAGTCACACCTATCCTTAAAAAGCCCTCACTGGACCCCACCAATATTAACAACCTACGCCCCATCGCCTCCAAACTCCTCGAAAGACTGGTCTACAACCGACTGAGTGACCATCTGACCATGAACAAACTTCTTGATCCCCTTCAGTCTGGATTTCGCCCTCAGCACTCTACAGAAACTGCTCTCCTTAAACTCACTAATGACCTAATAACTTCTAAAACCAACGGACACTATTCTGTACTACTACTCCTGGACCTTTCTGCTGCCTTTGACACAGTGGACCACCCCCTCCTCCTCAAAAAACTCCATGCCTTTGGTCTCCGTGACTGTACTCTAAGCTGGTTCTCATCCTACCTATCCCACCGCTCCTTCAGTGTCACCTACAACTCTGCTTCCTTCTCTCATCTTCCCTTCTCTGTCGGTGTCCCCCAAGGTTCTGTTCTTGGACCTCTCCTTTTCTCAATCTACACCTCCTCCCTGGGTCAGTTGATTGCCTCCCATTACTTTCAGTATCATATCTATGCTGATGACACACAAATCTATCTCTCAACCCCCCAGATCTCTCCATCTGTCTCCTCACACATCACAAACTTACTGATAGACATATCAGCCTGGATGTCACATCACTACCTCAAACTCAACCTATCCAAAACCGAGCTTATGATATTTCCTCCCCCACGTGCCACTTCCCCAGATTTCTCTGTCAAAATCAATGGCTCAACTATCAACCCGTCCCCCCACGCCAAGGTCCTAGGGGTAATCCTGGACTCCCAATTAACCTTTCAACCCCACATCCAATCGCTATCCAAAATTTGCCGCCTCAACCTCCGCAACATCTCCAAGATACGCTCCTTCCTAACCGATGACGCCACAAAGCTACTAATCCACTCCCTGGTCATTTCTCGCCTCGACTACTGCAACTCCCTTCTAACTGGCTTACCTCTAAATAGTCTCTCCCCACTTCAGTCCATTATGAACGCTGCCGCCAGGCTCATCCACCTTAAAAACCGCTCGGCATCTGCTACACCCATATGTCAATTTCTACATTGGCTGCCACTCAACCAACGTATTAAATTCAAGATCCTAACAATGACTTATAAATCAATTCACAACCTGGCCCCCAGCTACATCACTAACCTGGTCTCAAAATACCAACCAAACCGATCTCTTCGCTCCTCCCAAGACCTCCTGCTCTCTAGCTCCCTTGTCACCTCATCCCATGCTCGCCTCCAGGACTCCTCCAGAGCCTCTCCCATCCTCTGGAATGCTCTACCCCAATCTGTCCGACTTTCTCCTAGTTTATCCACCTTCAGGCGATCCCTGAAAACCTATCTCTTCAGAGAAGCCTATCTGGCTCCCACCTAACAACTGTACATTTATCTTCTCTATTAGCACATCCCCCACAGTTATTACCTCTTGTATCTCTTGACCTTCCCTTTTAGATTGTAAGCTTTAACGAGCAGGGCCCTCTGATTCCTACTGTATTTAAGTGTATTGTATTTGTACTGTCTACCCTCAAGTTGTAAAGTGCTGCGTAAATTGTTGGCGCTATATAAATCCTGTATAATAATAATAATAATTCCCTTTGAGCTGTCCCTGCCATTCGTACCTTCTCTCGCGCCATTAGATCCTAACGATCGGTCACGACATAAGATGCTGGGACGAGTTTCACCATGCTTGCATTAGGGGATATTAACGTATAAGCTGTGGAATGGCATAAGAAGTAGTAGGGGCCTGTTACAGTCGCACAGGGGGACTCTAACGGTCCCCTGCATTGCACAATAACAGGACAGTCTGGGGGATTCCTCCCTCAGTCTGTATGTCACACTCTTCCTACCAACATATGTAATCTAGTCTATTGGTGCTACTAGAGAAGGATGGGGGTCTAATTCATAAGATTGACTGTTATAGCTTTCTCACAAACGGTGGATCCTACAAACTACTCCTTTTACCAAACCTTAAGTTAACCACTTGCCGACCGCCGATCGGCATCTGACGGCGACAAAGTGGTTCGTTATCGCAAAACGCCGTCATACGACGGCGGCTGCGATAACGCGCACTGTGAGCGCGCGCGCGCCGCCGGAGGCGCGCCCGCGCGCTCACTGTGTTCGGGGAGGGCCAGGGAGCGGGTGCGGCGGCTTCGATTGCTGCCGGCCACCCGCGATGGCCCCCCCGGAGCGAATGAGCGGAGGTCCGTGTATGTAAACACGGACCTCCGCTCTGTGTGAGGGGGAAGGGATGTGATCACAGCCTTCCTTTACGTGAAGGCTGTGATAACTTCCCTTCCCCAGATAGGCAGTCCCCCATACAGTTAGAACACGCCCAGGGAACATAGTTAACCCTTAGCGCGCCCCCTGCAGGTTAACCCCTTCACTGCCAATGGCATTTACACATTAATCGGTGCATTTTTATAGCACTGATCGCTGTATAAA
>BLSH010258317.1:721419-738374 GCA_018402905.1 Glandirana rugosa | reverse complement strand
TGTACTGTACCTACACATACATGTACATATATATACAAACATATATACTACAAGTATAACCATTTTCGTTTGTCTTCATTTTTTTGATCGTTTCTAGAGTTTTTCTGTGTTTGATTCAATTGCTATGTAAAGATCTTCTATTTTAATCAATGTCAAAGTTGTAATCGAGACCAAGAACGGGGAGGGGGTGTTTTGGTCATACCTATAGGCCTGTTGATTCACCGGGTGTTCACACGAAATTGGTGAAGTCGGAGCCTTCCTAAAGGTCGAAATCCTGGCCTCGGGAAAAACGCTAAGCCGCGACGCAGCGAAATTGACTTTTAACGCGCCAGCACGCGACGCAAATTTCGTTTGGGTACAATGTCGCACGACCGCGCAATTTTCAGTTAAAGCGACGCAGCGCCGAATCGCAAAAAGGGCTCCGGTCCTAAAGCTGGAAATCCTTCCGAGGCTGAAGTGGTTAAAGCACACTTGTGGGCCACTTAGTTGTCCGGATATCCATACTGGTTTTGTGGGGGAGGGGCAAGAACCAGAGCTAATGTTGAAACTGTAACTAATTTTATCTTCTAGAAATGTATCGTTAACTTAGTTTGTGTCTTTTTGAGATCTTTGCTAGTTTTTTTACTTCTGTTTGCTTTTACCAATATGAACATCATATATACAAACATATATATACATGTACATACACATCCATGTCATGTACTGCTGCCACTGCCGGGGTATTAAGGCTCGGTGGTGGCCTAGAGCGTACCCAGCAGTGGGTCCTGTTTACTGTTTTAGCTCGTTGGAGGTGCATTTAAAAAAACAAGTTGGGATGTTTTATCTTTACCCCTGCTAAAATACATTAAGCTAAATAATATAAATAAGGGGCGTGGCCAGGATCGGCATGTGAGAAGACGCACTTCTCACAGCTCCGCGCTTGATCCGTGTAACGATCCTTCCCCAGCATCCATATCACTGCTCTCTGCGGATCCCCAGCTGGCTTCAGACTCCCTGCCTCTCCTGGACCCGCCGCCGGCCCTCTGCACCCGGAGGAAGACCCGTACAGGCTGGACAGGGATGACGGGCTCGGAATCCCAAGATGGTGGCGCCGCGGCTCCGGCCTTGTCACAACGCACACCACGAGCTCCAGATAAAAGTAAGGAAGGGGGCAGTAAGAAGGCGGGTAAAGCCCAGGGGAAAGACCAACCGAGGGATATGCTGTATTATACCCAGAGGGTCACGGGATCGGTGGCCGGGGGTGCAGGGGAGGCTCTGACTGCTACTAGGCCTCATGGAGGCGGAGAGCTGCTGGATGAGGGACAGAGTAAAGTTATAGGCCCTGACAATGCCTGCACAGAGACTGAGCGTTCTCCTACCCCATCTATGGGAGATCCGCAAGAGCTTGAACAACCCTCATTAGCGGAGATACTGCGTGCAGTACATGTCTGTACGGCTTCAGTGAATAATCTGAAAGATCAATTTGGCGGCCTTAAAGAGGCTGTATCGCTGCTGCGGCAAGACTTACAAAAGGTATGGGAGAGGGCCACGGCGGTGGAAAGTAGAGTCAGTGACCTTGAGGACACGATCCCACAAACAGCCCGCGAAGCCCAGACAGCACATAGGATGGCACAGGAGTTGGCCAATAGAGCTGAGGACACAGAAAATCATCTACGCAGAAATAATGTCCGCATAGTGGGGCTCCCCAAGAAAACTGAAGGGAGAGACCCCACTGCATTTGTGGAACAATGGCTTGTGGAGGTCTTTGGTAAGGATGCCTTCTCCCCGTTCTTTACAGTGGAGCGGGCTCATAGGGTCCCGGGACGTCCATTGCCTTAGGGAGCACCGCCCAGACCTGTGCTGGCCAAGCTGCTACACTACCGAGATCGGGAGGCAGTGCTGCGTTGTGCCCGGGAACGGGGAAATGTGCAATACAATGGAGTGCGGGTGTCCTTCTACCCGGACTTTTCAGCTGAGGTCCAGAGGAGCCGGGCTAAATTTGGAGAAGTGAAGAGGCGCCTCCGAGCCTTACAATTACCATATGCCATGCTGTACCCGGCTAAACTGCGTGTTACTGCAGAAGGACAAGCTCAATTCTTTGACTCAGCTAGAGATGCGGCAGCATGGCTAGACCAAAACGAGCAGGCCCTGCGCCATCGTCGTGCCAGAGCAGAAGAGGGTTGATCCTGCAGCATGTTGATCTGCGAATACATGATAAGCACAGCTTCTTGACGGCCACGTTTGGTGGCTAGCATATTCCTTAGACAATATCTTGATTACCTCATGCCGGGGAACATTATATTTTCAAACAGCATTAGGAATTACACAGCGACTTCAGGAACTAGTGCTAAGTGCAATGAGATCACGAAATGTTTTTTCACTGCAGAGTGATGTTGGAGTTGTTGAACCTGCCCGGTTGGCTGTTCTGGATGGTAAGGAACCTTTGATCTATGCTGATTATTTGATCCTAACTGAAGCCACGTCCGCAGGAGCCAGGACTGGCGGCTGCTTCCTTACAGATCAGGTTCTAACTGTTGGCACTGTGGTGCCGTCTTGTTTTTTTACGTTGAAGCTTATCCGCAATCCAGACTTGTGTTTCAGTCCCTTTGCTGCTGCCCACATTATCGCCTTGCTACAGAATTTATTACCTACCACCCAGCCATCCCATTGGACCCATGCTGCTCATTGTTTCCCCATGGAATCCGTACTCCCCTGCTGGTTGCTATCTACACATGAGTTATGGCGGGGATCCCTTTGATATCGTGGAACATTAGAGGATTGAACTCACCCCTGAAGCGCACTATGATTTTTGCATGCCTTAAAAAGTATAATCCTGCAATTGTTTGTTTTCAAGAGACACATTTAACAAAGGGCACTAAAAATGGCCTGAAGGGCTCATGGATGGGGTGGACTTATCACTCCACCCACACCTCGTTCTCACGGGGGGTGAGTGTGGTGATACACAGATCTTTAGACTACCAGGAATATGAGGCCAGGGTGGATCCCGAAGGGAGATTTGTTTTTTTGCACTGTCGTATAGGTATTCTGAAATGTATTTTGGCATGTATATATATCCCGCCACCGTTTGACGCTCGGGTGCTCCGGCTTCTCCTGGACTTTTTGGGGGGGAAGCCGGATCTGCCTTTGCTGATTATAGGTGACTTTAATTGTTGGTTGAGGGGGGCGTGGCCTGGCGAGCGGAGAGAACGGATGCAGAGAAAGAGAGCTCCGTCCAGCATTCTCCTAATCTATCATCATCCTTGCTCCACGGACATTATTTCGAGGTAATCTTCACCTTAAAACGCCAATAAGACTATTAACTACCGAAATATATAAATTTGAGGCCAAAAAAAATTTGTAAACCGCTCCGGACTAGGCCGCGATTGAAGCACCGGGCTAAATTTTGAGCCGGACGGATCGGCGGAGCGCCGTATAGGCGTGATCTATCATAATACTCGCCATCTACAATAGCCCATCGCCTGAACTCTGGAAGTAAGCCCTCAGGCAGGGCTCAATTAAGACTTAAAATACTTAAAATACTTCCACAAGACCACGTGTAGGCCGCGACCTAGTCCCCAGGCTAAATTTTCCAGCTTCACAGAAGCACCTCACTAAAGATTGAATCCCTGAATCTCTCCCCGGGATATAAAAGACCAAACCTTACCCTATCTTTGGAAGCTCAATACACCCTCTCATGCTGGAAAAAAGTGCACAACGGCACAGCTACCTTTCATACAGATAGGCTTAATATATCCCCTGGGGACACATACATCATCCCCATTACACAGGGACTCATACTCATCAATACCTCTGCAGGGCTTTTGGATTTGTAGGCCCAAACAAACCAACATGCAGTGGTAATCACACCCTGGTTGCAACCTGGGGGCAAGTAAGCAAAAATTGGTTCATAATATAATAAGCTGTTATTGCACAGAGGAGATGGACAAATTCATTACGAATAACACCAACACACCGGGCCGTTCTCTACGTTCCTCTGCTTCTGCAAATAACAAACAATCTCTTACTTTTTCTCAAAAGTACTCCTTCAAAGAAAGAGGGACATCAGGAAAAATGGCATCCACAAAGAAAGCACCCAGAGAGAACGAAGATGAAGATGATGATATTTCACTCGCAGCGTCAGAGGAGATGGTAAGACATAACATACACCATGATGCCCCACTCACATACGCGGACATGACAGAAATAGTGGCTGATATAAAAAACTATTTTTCCACCGCAATTACTGACTTGAAAGCAGATATTCTGATGCTCACGGAACAAATGTCAACTAACGAACGCGCCGGTAGGAGGAGGGACAGAGCAATTGCAAGAATTGACACAATCATAGACTCCCACTCCCAACACCTAATCACCATGAACAGACAGTTGGAGGATTTAGACAACAGGGGGAGGAGGAATAATATAAGAGTGCGCGGAATACCTGAATCCATCACATCGGAACAAATTAGACCAGCACTCACCTCAATTTTCAATAACCTAACTGACAGACCAAACGAATCCCCAATTGAGTTTGATCGAGCTCATAGAGCCTTAAAACCCAAACCACCAGAGGAAGCCCCACCAAGAGACATCATTTGCCGCCTCCCCAACTTCACTGTGAAAGAGGAGATTCTACAAAGAGCAAGACAAAATGATGCCATCATTTTTAATGAAAAAGAGATACTTCTCTTTCAGGACCTATCCCCCATAACTCTTAAAAATAGAAGGGCACTTAAGCCTCTTTTAGAAATTTTGAAAGAAAAAAATATTTCCTACAGGTGGAAATTCCCTTTTGCCCTCCAAGCAACCTTCCAAGGTAAACATTTCTTCCTCCGTACCCCGGACGAGCTGACATCCTTCTATGAAAACCTACACCTGGAATATATACCCCTCCCTGATTGGTACGCTGAATTTATCAATCCTCAAACATCTGACCAAGACGCAACTTCATCTAGCTCCTCCCTTTCATGCTCACCAAACTCAAAAGGGAAACAGAACAGGAAACTGAATCATAATGGGAAACATTCACCTGCAGCTAAAACACCAAAGAGATCATCATTAAAGGAAGACATAACAGAACCCTTGTCTTTAGACATGACTTAATATACCTCGTCTGTCAAAAATCTCACTGAACCCCCATTTATTATTGATTGCACAATCCTCAATTACATACCCATTATACCACTTCATTGAAAGACACTTCTTCATTTATAAATCTCTTTCATCGACTGTAATCCATACATTTACCCCACATTAACTGTCAGGGATCTAGACGAGCTTTGCGATCGCGCACGCTTATGCGCACGCGCGCACGGATTCAAATGAAGATTCCCACAACCGTTCAGAGACGTGCACATGTACGCATGCGCAGGAATGTTGTCAGAACCCAGAATCCGTCATAGCAGGAGGACTTTAGGACCCAGAATCTGTCAGAGCAGGAGGGCCCTAGGACCCAGTAGCTCTGTCAGCACATCACTTGGGCCTTTATAAGGAAGTCAGACCTTGGCTTTAATGCTGTCTGATCTGCAGCTTGTCAGTACCTGTACCTGCTTGCCGTTATCTGCTACCTGATCCATTACCTGATTGACCTGGCTTGTTTTGACCACCCTGTCTTCTCCTACCCTGACCCGGCTTGTTTTGGATCCTGCTAACCTCTGCCTGCCTGATCTCCGTTGCCGAACCCAGCTTGCCTCTGACCATCCCCCGCATACCGATTCTGCTACTCCATTCATCTGTGATTGACCCGGCTTGCCTGACCATCCTCCTGCCTGCTTCTAAAGTCAGCTGTCTGCTGTCCTGTGCCCTGCATCTAGCTGCGGTGATTGCTGTCTGCTGCTGCTGTTCCTGTTTCCAGCTGTCTGCTGTCCGGTGTTACCAGCTCCACTCCAGCATCCAGTCTCCTGCTGTTTTCCAGAGGCACTCCTACCTCGCTGGACTCACGTGACCACTGTTCCCATTCCAGTGGGCTCTGAGTCAGAGCTGTATGAGAGGTCTCCTCCTACAAGAGACAGGCTCCACTCGCTCAGGTACGTGGTTCATTACATTAACCAACAAAGCCTAAATACTGGATAAAAGATTTGACCGGATAAACTCTCTATAACTCTCCATCGGCCATTAATAACTACACAGGACAATTAACACGGAAATCTCAAAGACCCCTCAAGATTATAACAGATCGGTTTCTGCACCATTTTTGACGCAGAAGGTCAGCACACCAACTTTACCTCAACGAGAACTGAACTATTGAGCATGAGGTGGAGAAATATAAATATAAATATGTGACCCAATAAAGGTTTCCTATCAGTATCAAGGTTTACATATATACCAGCTAAAGGTTTTGATGTGAATTTTAAAGGTCTTTGCATTTCTTCATGGAGGAAATCCCTCTACAGTGGGATGTCTCCCTCCGAAAGAGATGAATATAAAGAAGACTCGAGGTCTAATTCATCATATAAGATTATCGTTATAAATGTTTATTGTTAACATTAACCCTGTTCTTTTACCTTGTTTACTACTAGCAGAAATCTACAGTGAACAATGCTGATATATACCAGTGAGATCAGAATAATATCCTGTTCAACAGTGTATGTCCTGTTCTTCCTCTGATGTGAGTAAATCAATTTACATTATTTCAATTAGAATCAATCAATTCATAATTACATTACTGACTCCTTACAGCCGAACACCCCCAGGCATGCATAACCTAATTTTGACCAATAAAGTTACTACCTCACAACACTTCTTTTGAAGTGACTCTTATTCTAGTCTCAAAGCAAATGCCACCCCACCAACCCCCAAAACAAACAATTGAAATACTCCCAACAGAAGAAACTATACTTAAGTCTTAGAAGTTATTCTTCAATTGTTTAAGAATCACTCTCGTTGAGCTCATTAAATGAGCTCACTAATATAAAATTAGCAGTGGTTCAATTTTTTAGAAACCTTGTAAAAGGTATCTCTCTCTTTTTCTATATCACCCTTCCACACTTTCCCTCCTACTCTTTCTTCATTAACCCCTCATATCTGCAATTTTTTTTTTCTTGTAAGAGGCAGCCACCATGGCTTACACTTCTCTGCACAAATCCCCAGATATCATCTCACACAACATGAATGGACTCAATATTCCTCAAAAAAGAACCAAATTACTTTCTGAACTTAAAAAGATCAATCCGAAAATTGTTTTCCTCCAAGAAACACACTTTAAAAATACAAACATCCCCAAAATTACTGATAACACCTTTACTCACGCATACCACGCCACAAATCCGAACGCTAAGACAAAGGGAGTTTCCATTTTAATAAACAAAAACGCACCATTCTCACTCTCACAACAACACATTGACCCAGATGGCCGATATGTGTTTTTAAGGGGCACATGGGCGGGTGAACCCATCACCCTCGCAAATGTATACTTTCCAAACAAATTTCAAATAAACTTCTGCTCCAAAATAGTGAACAAATTAAAATGATTTGCCAAAGGCTGCATCATCTTGGGGGGGGGTTTCAACCTGCCCATGGACCCCAGATACGACACCTCTAACGGACATACGTTCGTGGCTTACAAGATCCTTAAAAGAATCAAAACTTTACTTAAATCCTTAACTCTTGTAGACACCTGGAGAATTACACATCCAAAAGACAAAGATTTCACTTACTTTTCTAAACCTCATAAAAGATATTCCAGAATCGATATGATTTTCATATCGCAAAAAGATCTGAAACTTATAGCCAAAGCACAAATAGGAAATATCGCCTTATCTGACCATGCCCCTACAACACTAACACTCAAGAAGAAACCTAAAATAAAACCAAATTTCAGCTGGAGGCTTAATGCTTCTCTACTTACGGATAAAAGAATCTTTTCTGATATCCATAATAAAATTAAAAACTTTTTTGAAACTAATTTAAGTAAAGACACCAACCCTCTTAACAACTGGGAAACGCACAAATGCGTGATAAGAGGTGACCTGATGAAATGGGGATCCAGAAAGAAAAAAGAAAAAGAAAAAGAAATCGACACTTTAGTCAAGAGAATAAATATACTTGAAACTCAACACAAAAAATCCCTCTCTGACAAAACCCACACAGAACTTACAAATCTTAGAATAGAATTGCAAAAAATTCTAAACCTGCACATGCAAAAAACTCTTTTCTTTAGGAAACAGATCTTTTATGAACATGGAGACAAATCAGGTAAACTCCTTGCCAGAGCTCTTAAAGAGGCTAATATTAGCCGACATATACATGCAATACGAGATATTAAAGGAAACACTGTTTATACTCCAGAAGAGATCGCCAAAAACTTCCAAAGTTACTATAAGAAACTTTATAACCTAGATACACAAAGGAAACCATCACATATCCATACTGATATAAAAGAAACTACCCAAGAATTCTTAAAGAATAGCAAAATCCCTACTTTACCCAGAGAAGACGCCGAAAGTTTAGAAGAACCTATAACACAAAACGAAGTGCTTAGAGCAATTAATGAACTAAAGACAGGTAAAAGCCCAGGTCCAGATGGTTTCACTTCACAATATTATAAACTATTTGCCCCATTATTATCGGAACACCTAACCTCCACATTTAACTCCTTGACATCCTCTGAAATTAACTCCAACACATTTTTGATGGCACATATCTCTGTCATCCCCAAACCGGGAAAAGATCACCTAGATTGCACTAATTTCAGACCTATTTCATTACTCAATATCGATTTAAAATTACTAACAAAAATTCTGGCTAACAGACTCAAACCACTTCTCAGCAAAATTATAGGAACAGAACAGGTGGGATTCATGCCTGGGAGAGAAGCAAGGGACAATATAATCAAAGCCCTCCTTTTAATACACAGCTCACAACACTCAGAAAAAGGAGGCCTTCTCCTATCTATGGATGCGGAGAAGGCCTTCGACAGAGTAGCATGGCCCTATATGTTATCCACATGCACCCATATAGGCTTAAGAGATAATATGATCAATTGGATCAAAGCCCTTTATATAAATCCACAAGCCAAAGTCAAAATTAACGATATTTACTCAGATCCCTTCAATATTAATAACGGGACTAGACAAGGATGCCCCCTATCACCAATACTCTTTATAATTTCATTGGAACCCCTAATAAGAACAATTAAATTAGACACATCAATTCATGGTTTTCAGATTAACAAAAAGGAAAATAAAATTGCTGCATATGCAGACGATCTACTTTTTTTTCTCACACAACCCCACATATCAATCCCTAACCTGAACAAAATTTTTAAGACGTTCAATTATATATCCAACTTTAAAATTAATCACAACAAATCGGAAGCCCTTAATATCTCCCTAAAGCCCCAACAACTACAATTAGCACAAGATAACTGTCCATACAAATGGGAATCCAAATCACTCCAATACCTTGGCATCAAACTAACTCCTAAACTAGACACTCTCTTTGACACAAATTTTACTCCTCTTCTCAACCAGATTAAGACAGACCTCAAAAAATGGTCACAAAAACACTTCTCCTGGTTTGGGAGAATCTCCATTCTAAAGATGACTATTCTACCCAGACTTTTGTATTACTTCAGCGCCCTACCCATAAAAATTCCCAATGCCTATTTTAGCAACCTTAAAGATTTACAGAAAAATTTTATATGGAGAGGCAGAAAACCTAGACTGAATCGAGTACTCTTATCACTCCCTAAAGACATGGGAGGGTTGGGTATACCCGATTTTCAAAAGTACCATCAAGCCACACACCTCACTAGAATTATTGATTGGCATTGTCACAATAATGAAAAAAATTGGATACAGCTTGAATCCTACGGCAACAACATTAACTTACAATACTTACCCTGGAGAATACCCTCTCCTAGAATACTATCAAAAACACAACTCCCGATTACTCAAACGACACTTGACATATTCCATAACATTGCAAAAAAACTTCATCAAAATCCATCACTTAGCCCACTCTCTCCCCTACCATTGCAACAAAACAATACAATAGCCACCCCAACAAAAGAAAACGAAATTTTATTAGCATGTCATTGCTTCGAAAATGATACTATAAAACCCTTTTCTAAACTCAAAGAGAAATTAAAAGGTCCTTTAGCCGGATACTGGGAATATATCCAGATACATGACACTCTCACAAATAAAAAAACACAAAAATTCTTCACTAGACCCCCCAACACTTTCGAAGACATATGCCTACAGAAAAAACAGACCAGTAACGCTATCTCGCTAACCTATAATTGGCTAATTCGCATGGAAAATAACATCTTAATAAAAATCAAAAGAAAATGGGAAGAAGACTTAACAACCTCAATATCAAATACACAATGGGAAAGAGCGTGCATTTTCGCACACAAATGCTCTCTAAGCACTAAAATTCAAGAGATTTCATACAAACTTCTTTCAAGATGGTACATTACTCCCCAAAAAGCCCACAATTGGGACATATCGATTTCAGACAAATGCTGGAGATGTAACAAAGAAATAGGATCACTTTTACACATATGGTGGACCTGTCCTCCAATTCAGACCTTTTGGCAAACAGTTATCCACTGGATTAAACACATTACAAGCACTACAATTACTTTAGACGCCAAAGCATGTCTTCTTCACATAAACCATTTATCCACACATACTTATAAACACTCTTTAACAAGACACCTACTGAATTCAGCCAAAGCGCTAATACCACTATACTGGAAGGCGACGAATACCCCTACCATCACAGAATGGTTTGAAAAAGTGAACTTTACCTACAAAATGGAAGAAATCAATGCAATGAAAAAAGAATCTAGCTCTAGGTTCCATTCTACCTGGAACGATTGGCTCAGGTTCATTCATTCTGACCTATACTCAGAATTAAAGAATCAACACATACCAGGTCCTCATTAGTCTGAATCACACAGTTAATATAGAAACATTTACCTACCAAACCAACTACCTTTTCTCAAGTACTGCTACGAACAGATATGAGAGGATGATCATTCCTTAACTCGTACACACCCCCCTTCTACCTACCTTCCTTCTTCTTTTCTTTCCTCTTTACCTATTCAAAACTTCGGATTTCTCTCCCGAAGCGAGAACACAGTTTACAGTTAATTATCCAATTTCTTTATGCAAACTAATGCTTTCACATGTTAGTCCGAAGTGAATATATGTCATACAACAATGTCTAC
This sequence comes from Glandirana rugosa, assembly GCA_018402905.1. Lineage (NCBI taxonomy): Eukaryota > Metazoa > Chordata > Amphibia > Anura > Ranidae > Glandirana > Glandirana rugosa. Next base: position 727,216 of record BLSH010258317.1, on the reverse strand, counting down.
AGATAACATTACATCATCTAATACTATAGAAAAATTTAACCACTTATAGACATAAGGATATAGATGATATTGTACACATTCATGCAATATTGCATTTAACTTAAAGACTGCTTTATACATTTAAACTCATGTACTAAGAGAGTCAACATATTGGCATAACCAAGATCTGACTGTAACATTGTGGAATTAAGTATGTTTGTTACCTCTTTTCTTTAATAAACTTGATTGTGAAAAAAAAAAAATAAAAATAATTGTTGGTTGAACCCTATGCTCGACAAGCACCCGTGCCCGGGGGCTCCCAGAGAGTTAAGGGAGATGCCCCTGGCACGACTGCTTTGCGAGGTGGGATGGGTGGACGTGTGGAGACACCGGCACCCCAATGTGAGACAGTTTTCTTGCTTTTCCAAGACTCATGGATCGTTATCTAGGATTGATCTGGCGGTTGGGAGACTGGCGATGCTCTCCTCGGTCTCAGATATCTCATATAAACCTAGATGTGTCTCGGACCATTCTCATATGGTGCTGTATCTCATGGTAGCTCAGGGGACCATGTTACCCAGGGCACCGTGGAAATTTAATGCCTTTTGGCTAAATCTTTTTACAACTCATGAAGAGCTGGAGGGGAGCGTCCGAGGGTTCTTTGCTGCCCACCAAGAGGGGGCGCTAGAGACGTGGGAAAAGTTTAAGACCTATTTGCGTGGCCTGCTTAGTAATGAAATAAAAAAGATTAAACAACACTTGGAAGGCCTAAGGGTAGACTTGGAGGCACGGGTGCACTCCTTGGAGATGCAGTATGTCCAGAATCCCTCAGATGACGCTAGAGAGGCTTGGCAGTCGGCTCAAGGGGCGTATGAGCAACTGCTGGCCTCGAAGGCAGAGAAAAAGAGATTCTTCTCAAAATTGGCGTTCTTTGAAGAAGGGGAAACGACGGGTAGGCTGCTAGCCAGAATAGCTAGGACGGAGCAACGTTCTCTGTCCATTGGGGAGGTAAAAACTGACAGCGGGAGGATGGTACACTCATCTGACATGATACTGCAGACACTGGCAGGATTTTATGAGAACCTTTACCAACCAGTCTCACACTATCCCCCGGCGGAGTTGACCTCATATTTTGCAGGGATAAATTTCCCACGACTGACTGAGACCCAAAGGTAGGAGTTAGATTCTCCAATCACACTTGATGAGCTGCAGGTGGCGGTGGGTGCGTTCCCTAACTGTAAAGCCCCGGGTGAGGACGGCATTCCCATGGAAATCTACAAACAGTATGCGGAGACATTGCTGCCCAGGTTACTGGGGGTGTTCAATGCGGCCAGGGAGCAGGGGGCTCTACCACCCTCAATGACCAGGTCTAATATAATGCTAATATTGAAACCAGGGAAGGATACAGTGGATCCGGCCTCTTATAGGCCGATCTCACTGCTCCAAACCGATATCAAGATCCTGGCCAAGGTGTTGGCCCTTAGATTAAACAAGGTCATTACAGCCATAAGCCACCCAGACCAGGCAGGCTTTATGCCTAATAAATCAACTGCAGTGAACCTGAGAAGGCTGTTTCTCAATATGCAATCACCAGCAGATAATACTGGCCATAGGGCTCTGCTATCATTAGATGTCATGAAAGCCTTTGACAGTGTAGAGTGGCCTTATCTGTGGGAGGTGTTGGGGCGGTTTGGCTTTGGTGAGATTTATGTCTCCTGGGTACGGCTGTTGTATTACCACCCCCTGGCAGCTATACGTGAGGCGGGTAGGATGTCCCTTCCCTTTCAGCTGAGGAGGGGCACTAGGCAGGGGTGCCCTTTGTCACCCTTGCTGTTTGCCCTGGCTATAGAACCGTTGGCAATACAGATAAGGGAGAACCCTGACATAACAGGCTTCTGTTAAGGGGATAGGCAGGAGAAGGATACCATGATTCTATTAGGAGATATAGATCAATCCTTAACAGCGGCAATGCAGACCATCACTCAATTTGGTAAATTTTCAGGCCTGTTGATAAACTGGTCGAAATCCACCTTGATGTCACTAGAAGGGGAGCAAATACAGCGGGATGGCGCCGTGGGAGACATTCCCATGGTTCGATCTCTTAAATACCTTGGGATCTGGGTGTCCCCACAAATCAGGGATTACAGCCCACTCAATATTGCCCCCCTCTTGACGTGATTTCGGACGCAGGTGAAAAGCTGGAACAACCTGGGTCTATCTGTTGCGGGCAAAACAAATCTTATTAAGATGATCCTTATGCCCCAATTGCTGTATATGTTACACAATTCACCAGTAGTAATCCCGTTAAAAACATTTCGGATAGTTAATTCGATTTATCGTATGTTGCTTTGGAAAAACCGCCCTCCTAGAATAAAATTAGAGCAGCTACAACGCCCTAAAGACGATGGGGGTCTTGCATTGCCAAACCCATGGTTATATTATTTGGCCGCACAAATGCAACATATGATAGGTAATATGGGGGTGGAAGGAGAGCACGCTGGTGAGACTCCTGACGCTGCCCGGATGGTTATGCTGCATACGGTGATAGGTAGTTCAGTCCCGACCGCTCTGGAAGCGGGAACGTTCGGGAGGTCCCAAAAAGCTTTCCCAACATATAACCTAATACAAAAAGTATGGAATAAGGTCAGGCATATTCAGGGGGTGACAGGATTTACGGAATTTAGCCCTATATGGGATAATATGGCTTATCCTGAGTTAGCTAAGCTCCAAAATGCATCCAGGTGGAAATCATACGGCATTGTCTATTTGTACCAAATCTTCCATAATGGAAAGTTGCTCTCCTTTCCGGCCCTAAGGGAGAGGTTTAGCTTGCCAGTAACTATGCATTTTTATTATTTACAACTGAGTCACGCAATACGTGCCCAGGGGACGACTGTTGATTGGACTCTGTCTACCGCGCCGTTGTTTATACAACTTAGGGAGGCGGACAACTCTAAGGGGTTTATATCCCAAGGTTACTCTACCCTGCTTTGTATGCATCTCGAGAAATATCCCTCGGGGGCCAGACCGAAATGGGAGTTGGACGTGGGGCCGATGGATGCTGAGCAGTGGGAGGAGGCTCTACAGGAGGTGACAAGATGCTCCCTAAATGTAACACAAAGACTGACTCAACTATACATACTTCTGCGGGTTTACTACACCCCCCACAGACTACATGGTATGGGACTGTTGCCCACCCCAACTTGTACTAGATGCAAAAGAGACCACGGGGACCTGATACATATGCTGTGGCGTTGCCCCAAGCTTCATGTATACTGGAGTGGGGTTGTGGACACTCTGAACAGGGTGTTTCAGGTATCGGTGCCCTTAGATCCTAGACAGTGCCTACTAAATCTCTTGGATGAGTTCGACTGGGAGGGCCAGACCTGTGTGGCTCTTACTAGAACTCTTTTCCTGGCCCGCAAACTGATTATGTTGCACTGGATGTCTGAGTCCCCCCCGACAGTCGGAGAGTGGATAGCGACAGTGGGTAACACCCTGAGAATGGAAAAAATTATTTATCAGCATAGGGGGTGCACCTCTAAATTTGAAAAAATATGGGGAAGATGGCTTGATGTACCGGGGCTAGCCCCGGAGGATTTGATCATGGATAGATTGCTGGGCTTGCCTATGGTGTAAAGTTGCAAGGTATGGTGTGGAGATGGTTATGCTTTGTACGATGTAATGCAATTGTGGATTGTGTAGATGCCATTTTACGTTTGTCTGGATTGTGAAACATTCAATAAAAACTTTTCATTGGTTAAAAAAAAAATAATATAAATAAAAAGATACTCCTCAGTCGTTGATGTGGTTGAGCAGCTTCTTGCAGTGGCTGGCATGGATACAGTTTTCTTGTCCCTCAAGCTTTAGGGAGGTTGGTGTCGTCAGCTGAACCTGGTATGGTCCATGTCGTCCTACTAGGTCACAAACTTGGTTAGAATTAGAGAGGTTAGTATTGTAAGTTTGAAAATTGTCATTCTCACCACCATTATCTCCCCCTTTTTTTCCCATTACAAAGAGGAAGAAAAGATGCACTGTTTAGAATGACGCAAAAAAAATAAAAATAAATAATGGCCACTGAGATTCCCACTGTGATTTAACCACTTCCTTACTGGGCACTTAAACCCCCCTCCTGCCCGGACCAATTTTCAGTTTTCAGCGCTGTCGCTCTTTGAATGACAATTGCGCGGTCGTGCGACGTTGTACCCAAACAAAATTGGCGTCCTTTTTTTCCCACAAATAGAGCTTTCTTTTGGTGGGATTTGATCACCTCTGCGTCATTTCTGATCGCCGCTATAAACAAAAAAGAGCGACAATTTTGAAAAAAAAACAATATTTTTTACTTTTTGCTATAATAAATATCCAAAAATAAAAAATAAAAAAACAAATTTATTCATCAGTTTTGGCCGATATATATTCTTCCTCATATTTTTGGTTAAAAAAATCGCAATCGCCGTTTATTGATTGGGTTGCGCAAAAGTTATAGCGACTACAAACTATGGACATTGATTTATGATGTTTTTATTATTTTATTTTTTTTACTGATAATGGCGGCGATCTGCGATTTTTATCAGGACTGCGATATTGCGGCGGACATGTCGGACGTTTTTGACACTTTTTTGGGACCAATGACATTTATACAGCGATCAGAAATTTAAATGTCCACTGATTACTGTGTAAATGTCATTGGCAGTGAAGGGGTTAACCTGCAGGGGGCAGTGAAGGGGTTAAAAATGTTCCCTGGGTGTGTCCTAACTGTGGGGGGGGCGGGGTTGACAGGGGCATGACAGATCTAACTGATCCCAGTGACAGGGATCAGTAGATCTGGCATGCCCCCCCTCACAGAACGGGGAACCGCCGTGTTTACTTCGCCAGTTCCCCGTTCCTCCTCTCTGTGAGGAGATCGCGGGTCTCCGGCGGACATCGGGTCCGAACGACCCCCGGGCACGCTCCGGCAGCATGCGGCGGCACGTGCACGCGCCGCTCGCACCCGCGGGAGCGCACCCAGCATGAGCCAAATGGGAGGACGTCTATTGACGTCCTCCCGGCATTTTAGAGCCACGCTGTAGCCGTCATTCGGCTATAGCGCGGATGGGAGGTGGTTAATGAAACAAAAAATGCAATTTTCTGAATTTCCAGCTCCCTTGTTGTCTCCTCAGGTTCACCATCAGGACTGCTCCAGAACCTCTGGAACTCCCTATCCCAGTATGTCTAGTCAGGCCCTACCCTTCCCTTTTCACCATTAAGTGACCCTTGAAAATTAATTAACTCAGGGACACAGAATCTCTGGGAGTAAATAGGATGCACGGTGACACTGGGCAGGAAGCAGGTTTGAAATACACTTGGGGACACACAGATAGTCTGCCAAGTACATTAACCAGTGGCGGCTGGTGAAGTTTTTGGATGGGGGGGGCGCCAGGCCCCGCCCTTCCCTGTGACCCCTCCTACTTTTAATAAGCCCCACCCCTTATAGAATCCACCCACTCCGTCCCCTGTATTCCACATATTGTGTCAGGGGTATACAGCTCAGCATCACAGGACACAGTATACAGCTCAGCATCACAGGATACAGTATACAGCTCAGCATCACAGGACACAGTATACAGCTCAGCATCACAGGACACAGTATACAGCTCAGCATCACAGGACACAGTATACAGCTCAGCATCACAGGGCACAGTATACAGCTCAGCATCACAGGGCACAGTATACAGCTCAGCATCACAGGACACAGGATACAGGACACGGGACACTACGACTCGACATATGACACAGGACACTACGACTCGACATATGACACAGGACACTACGACTCGAC
>BLSH010258317.1:704965-719692 GCA_018402905.1 Glandirana rugosa | reverse complement strand
AAACCAGTTTCACCTTGAAATTGAACGTTCGTCGGGTGTTCTCAACACAAGTTTTGATTCATCTGGGGGGTACCCATTAAGTTAAGTTATGTGCGGGTCGGTAGGGAAAGAAAAGTTTAGATCGAGTAGCGGGGTCCGATTCCATACAATTACAGTCGCCGCCGACCACACCCTCCCCGCGACCCCGCGGCGGAGGGGCGGCCGTTTTCTGCTTTTTTTTTTTCAGTTGGGGCGGGTGGATGTCCACCGCGACCATGTAACTGAAAGAAAAAAAAAAAAAGAAAAGTCGAGGAACCGACAGTGTACTGTCGGTTCATTCAATGCATGGCCGCAGGAACAAGCGCACATGCATAGGCTTGAATGGCCGGCCAATAGGCTCACTTACTTGGCTGTCATGTGACAGCCAAGGAGCTGAAAAGAAAAAAAAAAAAAGAAAGTCAATGTACCAGCGCCACCTGTAGGTGGGCGGGGTTGACTTTTTTTTTTTCGTCTTTTGCCGGCGGGGAGGCGGCGCCCCAGCGCCCCTCCCACACCAGCCGCCGCTGACATTAACATACCTTAGCCTGGGGCGATGAGCTAGATTTGAAAAGAAAGGGATGGCTGGGCGTGTATTGAATTGAATTACCCATGGGGGGTCTACTTAGTTTTGAACACAACTCTTGTGGGCTGCTTGCAAGTTAAAGTTCCACTTTGACCAAAATAAGAATATCACAATTTGTACATTTCCTACAACCAATAACAAACCTCTGTAACTCTTACTTTCACGTTCCTACAAAAATAACATATTATTACATACAAACAATGAGAATAAGACATAAGACAAACATTTAGATACAAATGCAAAGTAAGAGATTTCATAGTTACCATGCTACTAAAAAAAAAAAAAAAAAAACTTAAGCAAGACAAAGATGAAAAGCAGACGGAGTAAACACACAATTGGTTAGGTTGGGCTTTACCCAGCAATGTTCTTTCCAAGGACTAACATGATACATTCCACAATGACCAGAAAATGATATAATACAGATCCAATCCTTCCCCGGCTTCCCTTAGTGGATCACGTAACTACGGCTTTCCCCTCTGGCCAGGCATACAAAATGTGCATCACCCGGACTGAAAGCGCACTCTACATATCCTGTTAATACACCATAATAGATTTCTGAACCCTCAATATCACTATATCCAGTGTCTTTGTTGTCTGGAGCCTGGTCCTAATTCAGTAATGACCTCCTCCCACCTCCAGATTAGTATACACGGCTTCCCCGCCGGTCAGCTAGAAACTTCCATCCGGTGCATTTGTACGACTATACAGTTCAGCAACCACCACTCGCTCCCCACCCCTGGTACTGACACGGTTACACGTGGGGCGGGTTTCAGAATCTGCTCCTCACATGTTGAAGGCTGGAACAAACATGCCGCTTTCTCCCGTTTCACGTAGACCGGCCCAAAGTACACACATTCGTTCCGACCTAACCCGTGCAGCCAAACAGCCACGGAAGTACAATTAAATCCTCACTATACAAACCTTGGCTTCAGTCTATTTCCTGATGTTATACTAAAGAAATGGAGATGCCAGTTACTGATTACACACTGAAAGGTATAATGTCTCTACCTGGAACACAAACTACTGTAGAAAACACTATCCCTATAACACTAACCGTAAATTAGTCCAAAACAAACCTGATTTTAAACAAAACTGAATCCAATACAAGCATGGATCAGTTATACTCCACACTGTAGTCTATCAATGAAAATCAATGGTTATACAACAAAAACCCTATGAAAAAGCTGCTTAACCACTTCCCGCCCGGCGCGTTGACAAATGACGTCCGGGCGGGTGTTTCACTATCCTGACTGGACGTCTATTGACGTCCTCAGGATAATCCGTGATCGCGCTCCCCTGGGGGCGCGCATCGCGGCGATCGGTGGTGCCGTGGGTCATTCTGACCCACCGCATTACCGACCGTGACCAATCACGGCTGATCACAGTGTAAATAGGAAGAGCCATTTATCAGCTTTTCCTCTGCTCAGGTCTGCAGACCTGAGCAGCGGAGAGCCGATCGGCTGCTCTCCTGACAGGGGGGGGCTGCGTTGAACGTTTATCAGCGCAGCCACCCTCAGGATCACCTCCACTGGACCACCAGGGAGCCGGATCAGGACCACCAGGGAGCCCCCCCTGAAATCGTAAGGAGGCCGCCCAGGACCACCAGGGAAGTCATACAGAGGCCGTCCAGGACCACCAGGGAGCCCCCAGTAGACCACCAGGTAAGGGCCATATTATGCACTGTAGGGATGGCACTGTGCCCATGTATGATGCCTGCCAGTGCCATCCCTAACAGTGCTTGTTGCACCAGTGCCCACCACTGCCACCTATAAGTGCCCACCTGTGCCACATATCAGTGCCCACCTGTTCCACCTATCAGTGCCCACCTGTGCCACCTAAAAGTGCCCACCTGTGCCACCTAAAAGTGCCCCCTATCAGTGCGCATCAGTGCCCAGTGCCACTTATTAGTGCCGCCTAGGAATGTCCATCAGTGCCGCATATCAGTGCCATGTATCAGTGCCCGTCAGTGTTGCTTGTCAGTGCCGCCCATCAGTGCTGCATATTTGCCCCATCATCAGTGCAACCTTATCAGTGCCACCTCATCAGTGCCAATATGTACTGCCTCATCAGTGCCCGTCAGTGTAGCCTCATCAGTGCCCATCAGTGTAGCCACATCAGTGCCCATCAGTGAAGGAGAAAATGTACTTTATACAAATTTTTGTGACAGAAACAAAGAAAAATGGTTTTTTTTTCAAAATTTTCTGTCTTTTTTTTGTTATAGCGCAAAAAATAAAAACCGCAGGGGTGATCAAATACCACCAAAAGAAAGCTCTATTTGTGAGAACAAAATGATAAAAATTTTGTTTGGGTACAGCGTCGCACGACCGTGTAATTCTCATTTGAATCGCAACAGCACTGAAAGCTGAAAATTTGGTCGGGGCAGAAAGTTTTCTAAGTGCCCGGTTTTGAAGTGGTTAAACATAAATGCCTACATAAAACTGAAAAAGTTATAAAAACAAAACATCTATATCTAAAAACAAAGATAAAACACGAAAACAGATGAATTGTATAAAGACGCTAAATCTGAACAAGTCAAACAAAACTGGCTAAAACCGATGCAAAAATCCTGTTAAAACGTCACGTAATGACTCTTATAAAAAGTTACCCTTTCCAAACAATAGTGTAAAAACAGTTAAAAACGGAATTCAATAGTCATGTGGCTCTGTCACTACTCCAAGATGGCGGCCACACCATGTGAGTTTCAATCCCCACAACACAAAATGGCAGTAAGTGAAGCAACATTACAACCCCATGGCCCTCTTTACCAGGAGAAAATGACGCCAAACACGTGATGGAAACAAAACGACCACACCGAGAACCACCAGCCACAGTACAAATACGTGGATTTCGGTGTTAGAACACTAAAAACGCATAACACAGAATTTATCAACCAGATTTGAAATACAGCCTAGAAATTAACCATCCTCACTGAATGCTGATTTTCAGCTGCACAGCGCCATTCGCCACTAGAAACTCAGTCCAAAACCGGGACAGCCATGTGCTACTCAAACTTCAGCGTCTAAAATAACCAACGGTTTCATTAACAAATCAGTTGTACTATAAACAGACAGAACCAGAGCTGAATTACAGTGTAAAAAGCACAAAACCTCTTTACGATTACAATACTGTGTCTAAACTAAATTTGCCGCCAAAAATCAAAAAGGCGCAATTCGTAAGCAAAGATAGCACAAAAAGACCTCTATACACTGTAATGTTAACTCGGTTTCACACTTATAGCTGAATAGCCGTCTAACAACAGATGTCTCTACCAAAAACTGAATTACAGCTGGGACTACGCAAAACAACATTACAACAAAAATGATTCTACTTGAAATGGAATTCAGTAAAATAACAAACTATTTTCACTTGAGACTGAAATATTGCACAAAATCAAATCAATTAAAACCAGAAACTGAATTTCCTGCAGACAATTACTTAATTCCACAAAATGCTGAAATTCGGTCCAAAAGCAAGTTCAGCAGAAACAAAATTGAAATTGTAACAGTTTTACAACAAAATGGTGGTAACTTATGCCATTCCTGCCAAAAGCAGCCCAAATTGAAATCTCTCCCCTTACAGACTGACAATACAATCTGAGACTCCAAACGAATTACCGCCAAAATTACAACATAGCATACACAACACTGATACCGATCACGCATTCAAAGCATATCCATAATCATACACACCAATCACGCATTCAAAGCATATCCATAATCATACACACCGATCACGCATTCAAAGCATACAGTTACTCATAACACACACTTTAGGTGTATTGATTAGGACCTATAGAGGACAAGTATAGGTTTTCTTCCTAATCAATAGACCTAACTACAATGATAACAAAGCAATTAAAACCCCCGCTATTATGCAAAAAAGAGGAAAAACAGGTTCTTTAACAAAGCAGAATTTACCTGACATAGCGGACAAAGAAAGCACATCCTGGACTCAGGACAGCAAAAGATTTCAAAAATTGAAATAAAATTGGTTTTACCAATAGCCGGCTGTTTTGATGTCCTGTCCGGATCGCTTTCTCCCTTCGGTCCGCTGTGACGGAAATTTCTGTGGGCTCCAAAAATTCTCTGACTCGCCATTCTGTAAGGGCAATTACAATGCCTTGTATGCATTATATTTTGCCTGCGCTAATAAGCGCACGTTTCAGATCTTTTGCATAATGCATTTGAGTGCACTCGTGTTAAAGCAAGTAAGACAGACACAAATAGCTGTTCACATTGCAAGCTCGCAGGGCAGTCCTGCCTTTGAATGCTTGGTCTTTTAATTTATATCATTCAGACATAGACAACAAAAGAACTTAGTGGCTTCACAATCAGCCCATCAGCCTCCAGGGCACAGTCACATGACATGAGCTAAATGCAAACCACCAACCAATGACACACTTGTTTATATTCTAAGGATACAATAGAAGAGGCATGCATGCATGGGGATTGGCCAGCCTGTATGAGCAACAGCTGTCTCCAGATAACAATGGAAGCCATGTGGAAACATGGCCTCCATTGAAACCAATGCGCTATCTCACAGAGGCCCTCCAAGCAAAATGCCATGCATGCAAATCTCAAACTGCCATTACAACAAATCACTATCAAATACAGCTCTATGAACTATACTCCATGGTGATTATACTACTGTTCCATTAAAAGGGTAAATTATGCACAAAAGAATATAGCTGTAGATTTCTGTCACATTGATCAGATGCGACAGAAAGCTTACAGATCATTATCCTTACATAAAAAACAATACTGATTCCATAACGCAAGTAAATCGCCGCCCCCCCGATTGACGGTAATACACCTGTGCCACAGAACGTGCATTGCACCTCAAAGAGCCGGACCGGCGTTTACTCCAGCGTTAACCGCTCAGGGCGCCTGCTGGCCGGGATGATCGGGCGGGTAGCGTGTGGTTGTGAAATAATGGAAGGTTTCCATTGTAAATGGCCTTTCCTCAATATTGGTTAAAGCCATATTCGCTGTACACAGCGAATACCGGTAAACCGACACTGGGAGACACTGTGACAATACATAATAAACATCCTAAATTTCTACAACAAAATGCTGCCAGATGACCTGACCAGGTCAGTTCAGTCTTGGACAATACCTCTAGCTTTGAATTTAGGCTTTGAAGAAAGGAGGAATAATTGTCTTCCACTAAATGGCACGTTTTAGCTGTAAGCTCAATGCCCAAGTACTTTATCCCCCTTTCTTGCCAAACATATGTAAACCTTGTCTGGAGCTTATCTCTTAACTGTGGAGAGATTCCCAGACCTAAAATGTAGGATTTACTTTCGTTGACCTTCTAATATGAGATCTTATTAAATAGGTTTAGAGCATCATGTACCGCAGCCAGAGAGGAACTCACCTCTGTAATAGACATAATTATATCATCTGAGAAGAGGTGAGTTGAAGCCTTTAATTTGCGGGTGCGATCTGATATTTATAGCCAATGGTTCCATCAATGAATTGAATATCAGTGGGGACAGCGGGCAGTCTTGTCTGGTACTGTTAGTCATTTTAAAGGGTTGGGACATGACTCCTCCCATGAATACTCTGGCCGACGGTGAGGAATACAGAGCCATTATAGCTGTGAGACTATTGCCTGTGAAATCAAAGGAGTCTAGTGTTCTTGTTAAGTATAGCCAATTGATGCGATCAAAGGCCTTCTCTGCATCCAATGCTAGAAGCAGAGAAGGCCTTTTTTGGATCCCGGCCAGGTGCACAACATTCACCAGTCTGCGAGTGGCATCCGAGGTCTGTCTATTTTTGGTGAACCCGGTCTGGTCTGGGTGGATTAATCTAGACATTATATGTACAGGTCTCTGGGCGATTAATTTTGCATATAATTTCAAATCAACATTCAAAAGCCATTATAGCTGTGAGAATATTGCCTGTGAAACCAAAGGAGTCTAGTGTTCTTGTTAAGTATAGCCAATTGATGCGATCAAAGGCCTTCTCTGCATCCAATGCTAGAAGCAGAGAAGGCCTTTTTTGGATCTCAGCCAGGTGCACAACATTCACCAGTCTGCGAGTGGCATCCGAGGTCTGTCTGTTTTTGGTGAACCCGGTCTGGTCTGGGTGGATTAATCTAGGCATTATATGTACAAGTCTCTGGGCGATTAATTTTGCATATAATTTCAAATCAACATTCAAAAGCGAAATCGGCCTGAAATTTGCAGGAGAGTTAGGTTCCTTCCCTGGCTTAGGCAGCGTGATGATAAGGGTTTCAAGCATTTCAGGAGGGAACGAGGAGGAGGCAGCGGCAGAATTCAAAATGTTTTCTAGAAAAGGGATTAGTAGTTGTTTAAATTCTTTATAATATTCCCCACTGAACCCATCTGGCCCTGGAGATTTATTTAGAGGAAGGGAATCTATGACTTCTTGGATTTCAATTGTAGTGAATGAGAGTGAGTTGAGAGTTTCGAGTTGGGCTTGTGTCAGTTTGGGTATGGGTAGTTTAGGCAGGAAACCCTCAATTTCCTCTAGTGTGGGTTGATGGATGGATTTATCATCTTTCAGATTATACAGGGATCCATAGAAGTGACTGAAAGAATCTGCTATTTTTTGGGGATGGAACTCTTTTATTTTTATGTTGAGGTGAATTATGTAGGGGATTTTGGCTTTGTGTCTAACTCCTCTAATTTTTTGAGCTAAGACTTTGCCTGCTTTATTACCCGTAGTGTAGTGTCTCATTTTTAATCTTCTGGCTGACTTCTCGAATTCTTCTAATAAGATAAGTCTCAAATCATACCTGAGTTGGGTCAGTTTTTGAGATAGTTTTAATGAAGGGTTATGTTTGTTTTGGGTGTCTATATCAGAGATTTCCTTGGTCAATCTCTTGATGTGCTCCTGCCGCTGCCTTCTGGCTCTCGCCCCCAGTTGTATAAATATACCTCTAATATATGCCTTATGGGCGTTCCAAAGAGTAAAATGATTTTGAACCGAACTTTTGTTTTCTGCAAAATATTGTATAAGGAGGGATTGAATAATATCTCTGTATTCCTTTCGTTGTATAAGATATGGGTTTGTTCTCCATATGGGACTTGTGGGTGAGGTTGATGTGTCGAGAGTGACAGAGGCATGGTCCGACCAAGTGATTGTATTGATAGTAGATGCTTTGGTTCTGTTGAGCACCTGTTGGTCCACTAGGAAAAGGTCTATTCTTGTGTAGATTCGGTGTGGAGAGGAGAAGAATGTGAAGTCCCTCTCACTAGCATGGGTACATCTCCAAGCATCGTATAAGTTTTGTTTATGCAAAGTTGCCTGAAAGTGAGGGCTTCTGCTTTTGGTTAGAGATGTGGAGTCTAGTGTTGGGTCTGGAGTAATATTAAAGTCTCCACACATTATGAGTGCGCCTCTTTGGTGTTGTCGGGTTTTTCTCATCAACTTGTTGAAGAAGTGTATCTGATGACTGTTTGGTGAGCATACATTAACAATTGTGTATGTTATGGAGTTAAGATCACAAACAAGGATCAAGTACCTTCCCTGTGGGTCTGCAACCACTGTATGTAGTGTGAAGGCTGCAGTGTCTCTGACGGCCGTCAGGACACCTCTTACCTTAGTCCCCGCATTGGCTGTGAATACGTGTGGAAAGCTATTGTGGCTACAACGTGGGGGTGATTGAGCGGAGAGGTGTGTCTCCTGAGCACAAACTATGTCACAGTGATTTTGCAGTGCTTCATTCCAAAATGCTTTCCTTTTGACCGGGTGGTTTAAACCCTTGGCGTTGATGGTTAATATCTTAATCCCCATTTGTGGTTTGGATGTTAAAGATACTGTCCGTGTTATATATCCCTAATGTTATTTGAGATTCCTCCAGCGGTTCAACTCGGTCCCGCCAGAGAAATGCTGCCTTCGGATCTTTGAGTGGAATAGTATACTCACAGTTCGTTGTACATCCTGCAATAATTCTACTACAGAGGAGCACCCAAAGGGGGGAGGGTTATCGCTGAAATCCATCTTTGTGGGTTGGCAAGCAGTTGAGAATCCCATCTATACCTCGCTCTTCATCCTCAGTCATGGAGTTGTAAGACAAAACAAAAAAACAACGGTGTAAAAGAAAGAAGAACAGTAAACAAAGTACAAACCAGTGGTTTACATTGTATAAAAACCACCATGGGTGACTTCCACCCAGAGGCAGCATTGCGCTGCTGAGTTGCAAGGAGGGTTAAGTCTTAGCCTGAAGTCAAACCAGCCAGCTGCCGGGATATATACTTTGACGTATAGCCCATGTTTTAGTTGTGTGTTTTGGCATTTTTTGTGGTGACCATTTTCCATTCAGGATCAATATGGTGCGGAGAGGAGTGGGGAGGAGATTCGTTAGCAGGGTCAGGAAGAATGTTCCATTCTTTTAGCAGTGCTATGCCTTGATCTAGATTGCCCACAGTGAAGGAACGATTATTCCTGTTGGTTGTGAGTTTCGTGGGGTAGCCCCACTTGTAAATGATTTTGTGATTCCGTAGAATTTTTGTCACTGTGTTTAGATTTCTTCGCTTTTGTAAAGTGTATTGTGACAAGTCAGCGTAAAACTGCAAGTTTTGGTACTGTGAGGGAATGTTGGGTTGGTTGCGCATTGCAGACATGAGAGCTTCCTTAATATGATAGAAATGCAATCTTAGAATTACATCCCTGGGTACCTGTTCTGGCAGGTGTGCCAGTTTAGGCAGGCGGTGAATTCTATCAATAGTAGCATCCAGATCTGTGAGGCCTGGTATGAGATTTTTGAACAATGCCGTGGCATAATCGCGCAGATTGGATTGCTGCACCGATTCGGGGATCCCCCTTATCTTAAAATTGTTCCTTCGTGTTCTATCTTCTATGTCTGCTAATTTTGCTTTAATCCACTCTGTTTCTTTCTCTTTGTCCTCATGGGCGTCTACAAGGTCGTTTATGGTTGTAGCATAGTCCCCCATTTTCAACTCAATGTGCGCAACCCTCTCCTCTACCGCTTGTATATCCTCATGATATCTGTGCATATGTGTAGCTATGTCTGCCTGGATGGTGCTTCTGAGGGAGAGAAGCATGTCCTTAAGGACCTCGTCCAGAATGGGTTGGTTTTGTGTGGGGAAGGATTCGATCGAATCCGGCATTTCCCTGGTATCATCTCCGAACTCGGAAACGGATCGCTCCTCCGGGCTGAATCTACTAACATCCAGCCTGGGTTTAGCCTTAGCTGGGCTTTTGGATGCTGGGGTGGAAGGGCAGGGTGAGTGAGTGTTGGGAGAGCCTCCATGTTTGGGCTGATTCCCCTTGTTCTGCCGAGGATGTTGTAGCGTGGTAGCTGGGGATGTGTAGGCCTCGGGCCATCTTGCTTACCTCCTCCCTGGCCCGGCAAGAAGAAGTCTGTTAAGCGCTGTGGCTTTTTTTCGGTCTTACGCTTCCTCGACATGTTCCCGGTGATGTCTCGGTGTAGAACGCCACCTCAGCGGGTCCTGGGTCGCTGTGTATGGGCTGTTGTGAGCCGCTGTTTCCCTTTGTCAGCCGGAGCTCCGAGCCTACGTGTCCGCTCAGCTCTGCATCAGGCCACGCCTCCCCTCTATGGACATCTTAATGACTGGAATGGTACCAGTATGTTGTACCAATGTTTTAAAAAGGGCAGAGATACAGTATATACAGTACCTGGAAACTACAGGGCAGTCAGTCTAATAGCGATAGTATGTTATGGGGCCACTGCATCCTTAACAACTGATGAGCCATCAGCTGTCAATGGGTTTCCCCGCTGACAGCTGAATAATAAAAAAAAGTGCTGGTAAAAAAGAATTTGGAGTGGGGTCCCCCCAAAATCCATACCAGACCCTTATCCGGGCATGCAGCCTTGCAGGTCAGGAAAGGGGGAGTCGAGCGAGCAGCCCTCCTCTTGAACCATACCAGGCCACATGACCCTGACATGGGGGTGGGTTCTTTGGGGCAGAGGGGGGTCTACACCACCACCCAAACGCACCTTGTCCCCATTTGGATGCGGACAAGGACCTCATCCCCACAACCAGGTTGTGGTGGTCTGTGAGCGGGGGGCTTATCAGAATCTGGAAGCCCCTTTAACAAGGGGGTTCCCAAATCCCAGCCCCCCCGATGTGAATGAGCATGGGGTACATAGTACCACTATCCATTCACCAAAAAAGTGTACAAAAAGTAATAAAAACAAGATACAAGTTTTTGACAAATCCTTTATTAAAAAGTTAAAAAATAGTGTCCTTTGATGTAAATCCATCGTCAATCATGCAGCCCATCGACCCGGTTCATGAAGGGGGATGCTTGCTCGTCCCTCCCCTTTACCGAACTGCTATATGCCCAGATAAAGGTCTGGCATGAATTTAGGGGGTGACCCCACGCCATATTTTTTACATTTTGATGTAGGTTCCCCTCCAAAACCATACCACACCCGAAGGGGGGCCCCACAAAGTTTTTTCTTTATTTATTCAATAGCCAGGTACCCGCAATCGCAACCGCGAGTCAATTTAAATGTGATTTGACTATTTTTTTCCTTAGAAATGTCATTTTTGCTGCAGCATGTTTTATGCAAGCTACAGATGCGCCACTTTACCAGCAGACTAAGGGGACACCCCAGGCACCATATTTAAAGGAATCTTTAATTTTTATTGTTGAACGTTAAACATAATTAAAACCACAGCTCCTGAAAAAACAATAGATTTTATACATTTTTTTGCATTGGTACATGTCCCTCAGGGCAGTACTCAGACCCTGTACCCCTTTCATTGCCAATTACTTGCATATAAACCTTTAAAATGGGCACTTTTGATTTCTCCTGTTTGGCTCCCATAGACTTCAATGGGGTTCGCCGTTCAGGTTAGAACATTTCCCCTGTTTGGGAGTTCTGCTGCAAGCTGAACAGGGGGGTGTTCGGCGATGTTTACTTGGGATTAGACTTGAGCAAACCCGGACTGTAAAGTTTGGGTTCGTACTGGACTTTGGGGTGTCCATGCCCCGAACCCGGATATTTGAAAAGAAGTCCATGTTCGGGTTCGGTATTCGGGTATTTTTCGCGCCTTTTCTATAGCTGCAGGGCAGCCAATCAAAAAGCGTTTCACTCGTTTGCCCTTAGAAGCCATCACAGCCATGCCTACTAATGGCATGACTGTGATTGGCTAGTGCATCATGTGACCCAGCCTCTATATGAGCTGGAGTCACATAGTGCCGTGTGTCACATGCTCTCAGGCTAGTGTAGGGAGAGGATGCTGCCGCCGCTGTGGGGGATAGATTACCGTTCTAATATCATCTCATACTGCATTACAGATAGGTTCCTGGCGGTGCTGTGAGGCAAAAGATTAGCATTCTAAAACCCTCTGATACTAGACTAGGTACAGTTTCCTAGTGCTGTGAGGGATAGATTACCGTTCTAATATCATCTCATCCTGCATTACAGACAGGTTCCTGGCAGTGTTGTGAGGCAAAAGATTAGCATTCTAAAACCATCTGCTACTGAACTAGGTACAGTTTCCTAGTGCTGTGAGATAGATTACTGTTCTAAAATCATTTCATAGTGCTATAGGGAGAGGTTCCTGCTGCTGCTTGGAGGGACAGATTATTGTTCTAAAATCATCTCATAGTGCTATAGGTAGAGGTTCCTGCTGCTGCTGTGAGGGACAGATTAGTGTTCTAAAACCATCTCATAGTGCTATAGAGAGAGGTTCCTACTGCTGCTGTGAGGGACAGATTATTGTTCTAAAATCATCTCATAGTGCTATAGGGAGAGGTTCCTGCTGCTGCTGCTGTGAGGGACAGATTACTGTTCTAAAATCATCTCATAATGCTATAGGGAGAGGTTCCTGCTGCTGGTGTGAGGGACAGATTATTGTTCTAAAATCTCATAGTGCTATAGGGAGGAGTTCCTGCTGTTGCGGTGAGTGACAGATTATTGTTCTAAAATCATCTCATACTGCTATAGGGAGAGGTTCCTGCTGCAGGTGTGAGGGGCAGATTATTGGTCTAAAATCACCTCATAGTGCTATAGTGATAGGTTCCTGCTGCTGCTGTGAGGAACAGATTAGTGTTCTAAAATCATATCATACTGCTATAGGGAGAGATTCCTGCCGCCAGTGTGAGGGACAGATTACTGTTCTAAAATCATCTCATAGTGCTATAGGGAGAGGTTCCTGCTGCTGCTGTGAGGGACAGATTATTGTTCCACAATTATCTCATAGTGCTATAGGGAGGGGTTCCTGCAGCTGCTATGAGGGACAGATTATTGTTCCAAAATCATCTCAAAGTGCTATAGGGAGAGGTTCCTGCAGCTGCTGTGAGGGACAGATTATTGATCTAAAAACATCTCATAGTGCTATAGGGAGAGTTTCCTGCTGCTGCTGTGAGGGACAGATTACTGTTCTCAAATCATCTCATAGTGCTATAGGGAGAGGTTCCTGCTGCTGGTGTGAGGAACAGATTATTGTTCTAAAATCATCTATTAAGTGCTATAGGGCGAGGTTCATGCTGCTGCTGTGAGGGACAGATTAGTGTTCTAAAATCTTCTCATAGTGCTATAGTGAGAGGTTCCTGTTGCTGGTGTGAGGGACAGATTATTGTTCTAAAATCTCATAGTGCTATAGGGAGAGGTTCCGGCTGTTGCTGTGAGTGACAGATTTTTGTTCTAAAATCATCTCATACTGGTATAGGGAGAGGTTCCTGCTGCAGGTGTGAGGGACAGATTTGTGTTCTTAAATCATATCATACTGCTATAGGGAGACATTCCTGCCGCCAGTGTGAGGGACAGATTACTGTTCTAAAATCATCTCATAGTGCTATAGGGAGAGGTTCCTGCTGCTGCTGTGAGGGACAGATTATTGTTCCAAAATCATCTCATAGTGCTATAGGGAGAGGTTCCTGCAGCTGCTGTGAGGGACAGATTATTGTTCTAAAATCATCTCATAGTGCTATAGGGAAAGGTTCCTGCTGCTGGAGCGAGGGACAGATTATTGTTCTAAAATCATCTCATAGTGCTATAGGGAGAGGTTCCAGCTGTTGCTGTGAGTGACAGATTATTGTTCTAAAATCATATCATACTGCTATAGGGAGAGGTTCCTGTTGCAGGTGTGAGGGATAAATTACTGTTATAAAATCATCTCATAGTGCTCTAGGGAGAGGTTCCTCCTGCTGCTGTGAGGTACAGATTATTGTTCTAAAATCATCTCATCGTGCTATAGGTGGAGGTTCCTGCTGCTGCTGTGGGGGACAGATTATTTTTCTAAAATCATCTCATAGTGCTATAGGGAGAGGTTCCTGCTGTTGCTGTGAGTGACAGATTATTGTTCTAAAATCATCTCATACTGGTACAGGGAGAGGTTCTTGCAGCTGCTGTGAGGGACAGATTATTGTTCTAAAATCAAATCTTAGTGCTAAAGGGAGATGTTCCTGCTGCTGTTGTGAGCGACAGATTATTGTTCTAAAATCATCTCATACTGGTACAGGGAGAGGTTCCTGCTGCTGCTGTGAGGGACAGATTATTGTTCTAAAATCATCTCATAGTGCTATAGTGAGATGTTCCTGCTGCTGCTGTGAGGGACAGATTATTTTTCTAAAATCATCTCACAGTGCTATAGGGAGAGGTTCCTGCTGCTACTGTGAGGTACAGATTATTGTTCTAAAATCATCTCATAGTGCTATAGGGAGAGGTTCCTGCTGCTGCTGTGAGAGACAGATTACTGTTCTAAAATCATCTCATAGTGCTATAGGGAGAAGTACCTGCTGTTGGTTTTAGGAACAGATTATTGTTCTAAAATCATCTATGTAGTGCTATAGGGTGAGGTTCTTGTTGCTGTGAGGGACAAATTATTGTTCTAAAATTTTCTCATAGTGCTATAGGGAGAGGTTGCTGCTGCTGCTGTGAGGGACATATTACTGTTTTAAAATCATCTCATAGTGCTATATGTTGTGTAATATTTCATACACATATACATACACACATACAAGTCCCTCTCTCTTATTTGACCGTCCCTCTGTGACGATCGAACTTACAGGTGAATTCACAATCAGAGTGTGAAACTATACTATACGTCGAACCGAATTTGAATTCGGTACCGGATGTCATTTATGGATACACACATACATATACACATACTTTATAATGTGTTGTATATCGTGATACTCTACTAAAATTTTGTCATT
>BLSH010258317.1:636885-658307 GCA_018402905.1 Glandirana rugosa | reverse complement strand
ATACACATTTCGTGATGTATCTAACCACCGCGAAATATTCATGGTCATTATTTATTTATGAAAAAAAATTAGTAAATTCGAGTTATCATCTCGCTTCTTCAACCAGAATTAGTAGGGTAGATGGTCCAGTTAACGGAGTACAATAGGTGACGAACAGTCATTCGTGTTTTTGGTGGACCAGAGACAAATATTTGGCTCATCCAAAGTATGAGATAATCGACTTTTACATATTTGGTTCAACTCAATCCGATACCCGACCACTACGTCGTACGAACAACTCATTTCTTTACATAAATCCCCTGGCCCTGATGGTCTCCCTTATGCACATTATAAGAAAATTTTACCAATTTTGGCCTCCCCTTGTTAGCCTTTTATAGATCCCTGCTCATGGCAGAAATCCCACATTCTCAATTTCTCTATTCCTACATTGCAGAAATATTGAAACCGGACAAGCATGCTGCATCACCAGCCCATAGCCTAACTCAACTTGGTTTATACATTTTCAGCTAATAGAGTATGAAACCTACTCGGTTTATAAACAGAGACCAGGTGGTTTTTGTGCTTACTGACAAGCAGTGGATAACATGAGGCAATTGACCTGGTAGATGGGATGATTAAGACCAACTTCTTCGCTCTACTATTGAGCTTAAATGATTAAAAAAAAGTATTTATTTATTACTGGTACTTATAAAGCGCCACCAATCTATGTAGTGCTTTACACATATATTGTACATTCACATCAGTCCCTGGCCTAAAGGAGCTTACATTCTAAAGTTCCTAACTTACATTCATACATACACATAATAGGGTCAATTTAGACAATTAACCTACCAGCATTTCTTTGGAGTGTAGGAGGAAACTGGAGTACCAGAAAGAAACCCACGCAGGCACATGGAGAATATAAACTAAGTAACAGCACAACTAGGGTAAAGGGACTTACTAATTTTCAATGCTCACTGTCTCACTACTAGTATGGTGAGGGTGTGTATACCAAAACAGACTAATAAAAAAAAAAAAAACAATCAGCTGTAGAGGAGAGACTGAAAAAAGTAGGTAATGAAAACAACCTTGCAGTTTTAGCTAACTCAAATTTACAAACTTAACTACAATGTTAAAAACCTTGAGGTAAACGTGTATACAATTACACTCTCCAGTAATGGGGTAACACTATTGTCAGCCCTGGTATTCAATCCGGATAACCCTTTGGCTAATAACCCATATGATTAGTGCCTCTAGGAGCCGGGAAATAACCATTTAGTTAAATATATTATAAACCTTTATACATATACTGTATACTGTTACTAATACAGAAATAAATAGCCTATAATGATTGGACCTCCGATTTTAGCCATGAAAATGGTATGTCATGATTCACATTATATAGTGGCAGCAGATTTAGCAATAAAACTCAAGGGGTTAGAAAAGGAGGCCAATATTCGTAAAGTTCATAGCAAGTCGACATGCAAAGCATAGATAAACAAATCCACAGGAAGCAAAATGAGATATCACTGCAAAGTATGTAGAGTATATAGATATTAATGATGGACAAAAACAATTTCAGCAAAATTCAGTGCTAGTACAATCACAAAACCGGTTGGGTGGAGGTACAGATCCATGTCATCGCATCTATCCTGACTAACCAAAGATTGCTATGTTGTGTATTAGACTTGATTCAAGCTGACTTTTATCTTGGAATATGTAAGTGCATTACTTTTAATAAAGCTAAATTGTAAAAGGTTTTACACTATTAGCGCTTATTTTTTCATTGGTGTATATCATCAGCTCTGATGGTCTCAGACAAGAGGGATGTTGGTACGTTTGCGGGTTGTTTAAAGTGGCTCCCATTGCCTTCCCTTTGCTGGACATTAACAGTGGAGGAGATTTATGAGACACACGAGCCTTCTTTGACCTCCCATAATAGGAGGTCTATGATGTCCGGTAAGAGCACATGTATATGAGGTGGGGGTGAGTTCACAAGGTGGTCTGTGGGATTCTGGAATTTAAGATATTTTTCATCTGTTTCACCAATTCTGGGATTATTTTGCTAGTGTCGGGAAACTGACACTTGGACTCACTGAATATTTATTTTGAATTAGTGCAACACAATTTATTATTTTTTGTTTGTTTGAATCCCAACCACGGCACTACCTGCTTGGAGTTTGTATGTTCCCCCTTGTTCTGAAGAAGCTTTCAGTGGCTTGGTGGGGGAAACTCATCAACATAATGATGTCATTACTCCCAGACTCAGCATACCAGGGCATTTTGCACAGTCTGAAAGAGCCAGCGGAAATCATTGGACCTCATGTACCATTTCACTGCCCTTATTTAGCAGTGTGGTTATCCTTATACTCAGTGGCTCCCAGTGATTGATGGGAAGCATTCTATCCATAGAAGCAATGGCAGATTTGCAGCACCTTTACCAAGCAGTTCAAAGTGATCCTGTTAGATCCATGATAGACTGAAGATCTTTTGATGCGGATGAGGAAGCAGCAAGTAATGGACATTTCTGTCTAAGAATTTTCTGCTAAGCTTCACTAATCTCTGCAACAAGTGTCTCTCTCTGCTTGCTGAAATTAGTTTCAACTACTTTATCTCTCTGCTGATACTAATCCTATTCCTGTATGACACCAAAAATATATATGTCTATGGACAATAGGAGTTATTCGTCTCAGACTGTTATTAAGTCTAAGCCTTTTGCTATCTAACAAGGAAAGATTTCACTGCATTGATAAATGATTGCAGGGCCGTATTAAGAGCATCATGGGCCTGGTGCTGAAGATTTTGGTGGGGCCTTTTTATGGAAATAAATAAAATAAAAATGCAAATTTTTTTTATTAAAACAAATGAAATATGCTGCCGCAATATATATATCAGTCATGTGTACACTGTATACAGAGCAGGGCTGGGCAGTATTAGTGACTTACTCACACCATTGGGCTGGGCCTATCTTAAGGAAGGGGCCTGGAGCTGCAGCTCCAATAGCCCCTATGTTAATCCACCCCTGGGTTTCGTCACAAGAAGGACTACTTCCGGGGTATGGGTATGACATCCTGTCATCACTGTATATAACCATTGCATCTATTCAAGCCTTCTTCTCATTTCAACCAACAACCCTAGTGATATTTGACAGATTATGTTGGCTGTACATGTTCTCAGTACTATAACACTTTGGGTTCTGGGGTCCTTTCTTTCAAGATCTCAGAGCATTGTATTCCACTCCCACGTCCCAGTTCAAACTTCCACATGCAATTTCAGATCCCTTCCATATGTATAATGGAAGCAGACAAGGATGCCCCCTATCACCTGTAATATTAATATTAAAAAGCAAAAAAGTTCTAGCTCTCACCTAAAAATATTATCAAAACTTTTAACTGAAATATTATAAAATATTGTGTATGAAGTGACAATTACATAAATAAATAAAACCACTAGCAGTGGCGTGTGCTATTAAACAACTTGACATGGGAGCCAGCTGTAGCCACTCTGATCTGGCTGCAAGCCTGGACCCAAATTTCTTGGTGATGTCACATCCACAAGCCAAGCCCTACGTACATTTAATCTATTCATGCCTTCAAGCTGCAGGTGCCATATGTATAATGGAACCAGACAGGATTGCCCTTCCCCCAGAGGATCACCTCTAGTATTCATATTATATCTAGAGCCCCTGGATGAAGCCGTCCATACTAACAAGGACAGAAAAAGTTTTTTGTTTTTTTTTTGGCATCCACTCTTTTAATACTAAATAGATGTAACCTTTTGTTTCCTTACTTTCAAACCGCCTAGTAATTACATCTATTTTTTACTCACAATTTCATTTCTCTCACTGCTGGACTTTTCCATTTTAGGTGAGGGCATTTGAAGCCCATTCGTAGTCTCCTTGCATCTCTTCCTGAAAGAGGTGCATGGTGGGTAACCATCATGCACTCCTCCATCTTGGTCTGCCTTGAATCGTGTCATTTCCTGTCTAGAAATAACACAATTTTACAGTACAGGGAAGCCCACTGACTCCTGAGTCACATCTCCCAGGAGGTCAGGCAAAGCAGGAAGTGAGGAAAAGAGCCTAGGACCAAAAAGGGGCAGAATACAGGGACCACCTAGCAACAATCGACTTGGGTGAGTATAAAAAATTGTTTTCCTTCAAAGGTAAGTCTATATAGGCAAAGGACTTGAATGATGTAAAAAATAAAAATTCTGAGTGGAACTCCGCTTTAGGTAAAGCTAAAGCCTGGTACACACTATGAGTTTTTTTCCGTTCCACCCAGTGGATTGGATGAAAAAAAACCTGTCAGCTCCAGTCGGAGCTATTGTACTAAAGATCCAATGGTAGTGCAGCGATCCTACCCCAGCTGAGCTGTTGTGTTCTGACAGGGGGACCCCCCCACCAACCAGAACACTCAGTACTCTCAGCTATTGACTGAGAGTGCTGATCGGGAACCTGTCGGCTGCTGGTTTTCTAGCATGCTCTCATGACAGAAGCCAACCAGCCGATGCCATATGTACGGGGCTTAATTTTCCTCCCTTGTTTCCAGGAAATTCATAAGCTGCTCAGACAGTGGGACACTTATAATATAATATATCCTTTATTGAATAGGAATTACGGCCTTAAGATGTCTATCCTCCCAAAACTGCTTTATCTTTTTGAAACCCTTTTGGACACAGCTGTGCAGTTTGCAAAGGACCTTTACCAAATTCATATGGCATAACAAAACTCACAGAATTGCTAGCTCAGTCCTGCTTTTCTTGACATCTAGGGAGGCCTTGCAGTCGCAAATTTAGTTAAATACTTTGTTTGGTCTAAAGTAGGCCTGGTTTATAGTGGAAACATTTATTTCTGAGTGATGCTTTTTACTATCAAGATTTGGAATATATGTACACAGAAATACTCTCTTGTTTCCTCTTGTTAATCTTTAATTAATGTTCTTTATAATCAGGAATTTCCAGGCAGTCTGTCTTATCTGCAGATGCTACCATGGGCCCACGTGGTTGTATTTAAGTTGAGGTACCTTGTTAATCCAATTACATTTAAAATGTGGGCCTTTGAGGAGCTTTGAGCTATTATAAAAAAGGCCTGCCTAAAAGACTCTAATATTCTTACCTCCAGATTAAGCATTACTTCTCTACTTTGCTTCCCTCATTTACACTAGATTACCCTACTAGTTACGCATATACAGTATATGATGCATACTAGTTGATTATGACTTAAAGGGGTTGTAAAGGCACAAGTTTTTTTACCTTCATGCATCCTATGCATGAAGATAAAAAACCTTCTGTGTGCAGCAGCCTCCCCGATACTGACCTGAGCACCCAGCAGGAGGGAGGAGCCAGGATCACCAGTGTGGGATTGGGCTGCTCTGTGCAAAGCCACTGCACAGAGCAGGTAAGTATAACAGGTAATATCGCAACCTGATAGTATCACTTTAAACCTGTAGGGGAGCAGGATTTCTTCCACTTTAATAGATACTTAGACTTTTCAGAGTCTCCTATTGAATTGGGTGTGTGGATGCACTAGATGCCTTCACTGCCATTGTGCTCTTGCTGGGAGTCGCGTGTGTCCCTGTGCTTTTAAGGATGGGTGGGCTCCCTATAGGCACACCTGCCCTAATCTATCCACTGCTATATGTGCTTCTATTTAGGAGACTCTGAAAATTATAGAGTTCAGACTGCAGTGTACAGACGAGCCTTAATATGGACTAGAAAGGAAGGGGTTATGACCCAAGGAACTCATGGTGTATCTGTTGATAATCAACCAGGTAGTAAGAGTATCATCTAGGATTAAAAAAAGGTGACTTATAAGTACATATGTTATAGTAGCCAGAAATGACCGGATATATAAGTTAGTCTTGAGACTGTCTCTCACTCAGTGGGTGGAAGAGAGAAGGTCTGGTGGGTTTGAGCCGACTGAAGTTGAGACGACCCTTGTTGGGATGGGAAGGCAGATTGTCCAATGTCACTAGAGTCAAGAATTTGTAGATGATTTGGTGAGACTTTGGCAGGACTATGATACGCAGCACTATCCTCTGCGGAAAGAATTTTCATGAAAGTGGACCATCTTTTTTAGAAAGCTGGCGTTGGTATTTGTTTGGAAGATGTCAGTGAGGGTTTTCCCTTTGGATAGAAGAGAGGTGAGTTCTCTCTTGAGTAGAGTCACTGTTGGGGGCAGAGATGAGGTCCATTGCTTTAAGATGATTTTCCTTGCTGCCAGAAGGCAAAGCAGAATTCAATCCTTGTGATTTTGGGTGTCCGTTGGAGGTCCTTGAGGGTGAGTAGACTGGTCACAGAAACCAAAGACAAGTAGAAGTGAGTCTTTTGGTGCGACGAAAGATGTGATTCCAAATATAAAGGCTAGGACTTGATCTCGATATGTAGATATGGAAGGACAGGACCAGGGTTGGTCTGTGATGAGAGCATAGTGGACATTTGGAGCTCAGTGGGTTTTCTTTGTCCATGAGGAAGGGTATGTAGGCTCTGTGGATCAGTTTTAGTTGGGTTTCCCTCCAGGTTTCACATGAAGGGTCAGGACTTTTCTGTAGCCTTTGAGTAGCTTAGTCCTCAGTTGGGAAGTCCTTCGTCCATTTGTCCTTTGTCCATTTGTCCTTTGTGATTTTGGGTGTCCGTTGGAGGTCCTTGAGGGTGAGTAGACTGATCACAGAAACCAAAGACAAGTAGAAGTGAGTATTTTGGTGCGACGGAAGATGTGATTCCAAATATAAAGGCTAGGACTTGATCTCAATATGTAGATATGGAAGGACAGGATCAGAAGCGGTGTGCCAGGGTTGGTCTGTGATGAGAGCATAGTGGAAATTTGGAGCTCAGTGGGTTTTCTTTGTCCATGAGGAAGGGTATGTAGGCTCTGTGGATCAGTTTTAGTTGGGTTTCCCTCCAGGTTTCACATGGGGTCAGGATTTTTCTGTAGCCTTTGTGTAGCTTAGTCCTCAGTTGGGAAGTCCTTCGTCCAGTTTGAGACTATGGTGGAGAGGAAGATGGGTATCCATTTTATGAGCATAGGTTTATACATATTTGAGATGGAGTAGTTGTCAAATAAAAGAAAATGACCCAACAGAGAGGACTGAAATCTTTTAGCTTTAGCTTGACATTGGGAGGTAGCAAAGCTGATACATTGACTATGGTAAAGGCTGTGTGAAGCAGGGAAGTCATATTTTTGTGCTACTGTTGAGAAGGGGAGAGGTACTCCGGTATCTGTGTTGAATAATTGGTGGAAATGTGAAAGTCCTTTCTGTTTCCATATAGTGAAGGCTGCATAATCGTTGCCCGGGGAGAAAGTTGGGTTTCCAGTTTTAGGTGGATGTTTTGACAAAAAAGCGAAATATTTAACTTTTTCCGAATTTTCCTCCAGGCTATAGCTGTATCCCGTAACAAGGTGTGGTGTTGATTGTGGGGTGGCAGTCTTTTCCACTTTGAATAAAGAAGGGGTTTTAATGAATAAGGGTGTATTAGTTGTGATTCGAGTGACCAGCTTCAGTAGCGGCTGGATTCTGTGATCCAGTCTAGGCATATGTGCAGTAAACAGGTTAGATTGTGCACTCTAATGTTAGGTAAGTTTACTCCCCCCCATATGGGGATGCTTGGAACGCCAAATTAATTTCGTGAGGGCCTTTTCAAGTAGGCGTGTGTCTTTATGTTTTAACAGCAACGATATGGTTTGTAGGGGACAAAGTAATTTCACAAAGGTGACCATTTTAAATAGGTGGCACCTTCCCAGAAGCGACAGTGGGAGCTCCATCCAGTTCTCTAGTTCTTTTATCAGATTTTGGATCAGAAGGGGGTAGTTAAGGATGTAGAGAGAAGAGGGCGTGGGCCCAATTTTTATTCCTAGGTACGTGATGTAAGAGTTAGCTATTGGAAAAGGGGACGATGAAGCCCATGGAGGATTGCTTTTTGACCCTTATCCTTAAGCCTGAACATTTCCTAAACTCTTCAAAAGTGTTTTTTTATGGTGATTAGATCAGATAAGGGTTTACTAGAGAAGATAAGCACCGTATCTCCTAAACAGATCCCATGTAGAAGGGCCAGAGTAGACATATATCTGGATAAAGGCTCCATAGCCAGGTTAAAAAGTAGGGGGGATAAGACCTTGCCTGGTGCCTTTAAAAAGGCAAAAGCTGTCTGTTAGGAGGCCCACTGCCAACAGTCTGGCTGTCGGAGAGGCATACATGGTATTAATGAGATGGGTGAATGGACCGGAGGAACCTAATTTTGAAAGAACTAAGGATAGCCAATCAAAGCTGACATTATCAAATGCCTTCTCCGCGTCTAGAGTAATGATGGCATGATCAATTTTTGGGTTGGCTTTAACATGCTCCAGTACCATTATGACTTTCTGTATATTTAGTGAGGCCATCCAACCCTTCACAAAGCCTGATTGCGCTTGGTGGATAATGGTGGGGAATATATTGGCGAGTCTAGAGGCTACTATTTTTGAAAGAATATTTACGTCTAAATTTAGAAGAGCAATCGGTCTATGGGAGCCCGGTTCTAGAGGGTCCTTTCCTTTTTTTGAGATAAGTTTGATCAAAGCCTGGTTCCCCATTGGAAGGTATGAGCTGCCTTGCCATATCCCATTATAGACTTCTAGAAGGGTGGGGAAGATATTGTCTCATAGGGTCTTAAAGAACTACCCTGTATAGCCATCAGGACCTGGAACTTTATTGGGTGCTAAGTTTTCAATAGTGTTGTTGATTTCCTCCTTGGTAATGGGGGAGTTCAGGTGTTCTAATTGAGAGGAGGAGATCATAGGGAGAGGAATATAATCATGGAATAATTTGGCTGCATTTTGATCAATGGGGAGGTATAAAAGTTTAGCATTATTTTGTTTACTTCCTGTGGGATAGAGGTTACCTTTGC
This sequence comes from Glandirana rugosa, assembly GCA_018402905.1. Taxonomy (NCBI): domain Eukaryota; kingdom Metazoa; phylum Chordata; class Amphibia; order Anura; family Ranidae; genus Glandirana; species Glandirana rugosa. Next base: position 649,445 of record BLSH010258317.1, on the reverse strand, counting down.
CGAGGGGCCACATAGGGAAGTTATGAAGGTTGGTCTGTGAGGGGCTTTGCATTGATTTGCAAGCATTTTGCCTGATTTATTTCAGAATTTATATAAAGTGGCTTCCAAGTGGGATTGTTTCATGAGTTGCAATTTTTCATCCCAGGAATCGAAAGCTATTTTTGCCTCATGCCATTCGTTCCTATGTTCTGGAGTGTTGGTGGAGGAGAGTTTTTGTTGTGCTAGGTGAAGGCGGGAGCTAGTCTCCTGGTATTGCTTTAGGACCAATTTTCTGAAAGAAGAGGCGACGGAAATTACTCTACCTCTGAGAAAGGCTTCGCCAGTCTCACAGAAGAGGTTGCAGTTGTCCCTATGCCTTGAGTTGGTGGATGTGTATTCTTCCCAGGCTTTATCTATGTATATTTTAAAATCTGGGTTGTTGGCTAGGAAGGAAGGAAAGCACCATAGTTTAAGAGTGTTTGGATGGCCGGGGCCATTTATCGAAATTGAAATCAGATATTGTTATGTCATGTATTTCTGTTGCATTTAGTAAAGGGTTAAGATTGTCAGAGCCAAAAAGTAGTCAGTTCTAGAGAGTGAGTTGCGAGGAGGAGAAAATAAGGTGAATTCTCTTTCAGTGGGGTGAAAGAGACACCAGACATCAGTCAAATGGTTTGACTATATGAGGGAAGCTAAAGGTGATAGCAAGGGATGTGATTTTTTTTGTTAGGGGGAGAGTGCCATATGATTTGTCTTCTATTGGATGCGTAGTGAGTTGAAGTCCCCCCTGATAATGTGTGGGTGTTGTGGGGAGGCTAGAAGCCTTGGAGACAGATTAGTGAAAAAGGGTTGTCCCAGATTTTTGGGAGTGTATACATTTGTGATTTGAAAGGTTTTGTTGCCTATCGGATGAGGATTGAGATGAAGCGACCTTGATCACAGGATATGATTTCATGGGAAAGATTTTTATTTATGAGGATTAGAACCCCAGCTTTTATATCTATCGCTTCAGAACCTAGAACTTAACCCACCCACAACTTCTTCATCCTTATAAAATCTTGTGTTTTTAGGTGTGTCTCTTGTAAAAGGGCAATTTCTGCCTTCAATCTTTTGAGATGTCTAAGAATTTTAATTCTCTTAGCAGGGGACCTGAGCCCCTTGACATTACAGGAGATCAGTCTCATGGGGGTTACATGGGGTTGGCGTACGGTTGATTATGATGGATTCATTCAAGTAATAGAGACAGGGTCATACCTGGGGGGGGTTAGATTTCCCTGAAGTATGTTCCAGGGGGTCGGGGGGCGGGCTTGCAAGGGAAGGGGTTGTGACCAGACAAATACATTTTTGAAGAGATGAGTGTAAATTAAACAAATAAGCGAACATAAGCCACATATCAACTCGGGACTTCACTTTTTTATGCATGGATAGCATCACCTGATTCCACAAGTGAGGAAGCCTCTGTTTCAGTGATGAATGGCTGCCTGGGGGGGTTATGCATTTCAACAGAGGAGCATGCTGAAGCGGATTAAAATGAGGAACTGAAAAATAAATATTGCATTAATGAGAGCAATGTTCAGTAGCGAGAATGCAAAATAACAGTTAGAGTACACAGGACTATTATGTTGTACTAGTTAGCAAATATAATCGTTATTTTGGAAACCAGCACTCAGGAAAGAGAGAGTGCCCTTTCGGGGGATGTAAATCCAGGTGTGCCAGACAGGTTAAAGTCAGTGAATTTCTGTGAAGCCATTGAAGCCATTATCTCCAGATAGTTTGAGCCTTTTCGCTGGGTCCTTCTTGGGGCTTCTTTGGTCAAGCTGGCAAGAGGGGGAGGAAGTTTTTGAGGAGAAATTGGCCTGTATCTCTATGTTCATAGATCTCAAAAAAGCCTCTGCCTTCTGGGGGTCATGAAATGTAAGCTGTTCACCGTTTGGTGGCCTCAAGCACAGGATCGCTGGGTAGGCCAGGGTGAACTTGATTTGTTGTTTGAACAGCGTTGTACATATGTAATTAAAGACTTTATGTTGTTTTGACACTTCTGGGGAATAATCCACGAACATCAGGGTCTTGATGCCTTTGACTTCCAGTGATCTAGAGCTCCGGTACTTGTAAAATTGCCATTTTATCAGAAAAATTAGGATATTTGGCTATGAACGGCCTTGGGGTGTGTCACTCAGTGGTTTGCATGCCTAAGCAGTGAGCTCTTTCCACCACGAAAGTGGTGTTTAGGCCTAGGGCTGCTGGCACTTTTGCAGCACAGAAATCTATGAGAGATGTTGAGGGTATAGATTCAGGCACTCCTATAAATCTCAAATTGTTCCTCCTCGATCTGTTTTCGAGATCCTGGGGTTTGTTTAAAATAAATTGTGGTTTTTTTTGCTGGGCTTGTGCAATTGCCTGTGACTGGTATAATTCCTCCTCCTCGTTTCCACCTCTGTAATGAGGACATTATGCTCGGCTAGTTCCCTTTTTAAAAGCTCCATGCCTGTTTGTATTGCCCTCTCCACTGTTGCGGTAATTGTAAGGGTGAGGTGAGCAGCTACAGATTGAGCTATCTTCTCTGTCTGTATGTGTACTGTCATGGTGGAGGTGGAGTGTGTGGCGTTTGTACTGACCTCCATACCTTGTGCAGCCGCCATGTTGGAGTGTGAGGGGTGTTCCTGGATGTCCATCGGGAGCAGGTTATGCTGTGGCCATGAGCCGCTTCTGTCTAGGTAACAATCCATTTGAGCAGCGAGATCATTGTGTGTCGGCTGCGGGTGTGAGAGGTGAGCCCGGCCAAATCTTTAAGCTGATTTCTGGCAGGTCAGCGGGAGCCGAGGAGAGGAGCTACTAGGTCTTGCAGCGTCGGAACTGGAAGTCCTCCCTTCATTCTAAAAAGACAGGAATGAGAAACAGTTGCCAAAACATTATTGCCCATGACTGGGGGTCATTAGAATTCTTTGGCAACACTGCATATTTTACTTTTTTCCAGTAACAAGGTTTGGTATGGCTATGGATACATTTTAAAAAACTGTCAACAAACTGTCTGTACTGCATGTAGGACTGCCTGTGGTAGAGGCTCCAACCCTTGTTCTAGACTCTAGTACTGCTACTATGATTATGTTTCTTGGACTCTTGACTTTTGGATTGGATCCTAAACTTCTGAAAGCTTGCTGTCTGTCCCAACCCTGGCCTGTCTGACAGTGCTTTGGGATTTCAGTTCTATAATATTTATTGGTTCCTGGGTTTCAAGCATTGACTCCTGGCTATCTCTCTACTGTACCTCTGCTCCTAAAATGGCAGGATAAACTAGAGGATATGTATCAATGAAAAAAAAGTTTTTAAATTGATAGTTTTTTCAGGAGCAGTGATTTTAATAATGCTTAAAGTCAAAAAAAAAGAAAAAGTCCTTTAAATATTGTGCCCTGGGGGGGGGGGGGGTGTCCTTAGTCTGTGTGTAAAAGGGCGCATCTCTGTGAGGTGTAGAACATAGCCAGAGCAAAATGACATTTCCATAGGAAAAATTGTCATTTAAAATCTCGGCTGTAATGTATTGCCATTTCCACCCCCAGTCCAAACCAGGCTCTTCAAGTCTGGTTTGGATATTAAGGGGAACCCCGTGCCAAATTTAAAAAAAAAATTGACGTGGTGTCCCCCTAAAATCCAAACCAGACCCTTATCCAAGCATGCAGCCATGGCCAGTTAGGATGGGGGGCAAGCGAGCGCCCCCCCGAACCGTACCAGGCTACATGCCCTCAATATGGGGAGTATGGATGCTTTGGGGGAGGGGGGCTCTGCCCCCCCACCTCAAAGCACCTTGTCCCTAAGTTGATGGGGACAAGAGCCTCTTACCCACAAGCCTGGCTGGTGCTTGTGGGGGTCTGCGGGTGGGGGGTTTATCAGAATCTGGAAGACCGCGTGAAGACCGCCCATTTTGCAAGACACCAGGGGCCGGGCTGCACCAGCGGAGAGAGCGGCGGCGGTGAAAGAAGAAAGAAGGTGAAGATTGAAGATTGAAGACAGGAAGCAAGAAGACTAAAAGAAGAAGCAGAAAACCAGAAGAAGGACCAGGCCAGGAGAAGATGGAGGAAGAAAGAAGAAAGAGCTATTTTACAAAATAAAGGACTTGTCAAAAACTGCCTCTTGTTTTTTTTGACGTGAGGTCACCCTAAAATCCAAACCAGACCCTTATCCGAGCATGCCGCCCTGGCCGGTTAGGATGGGGGGGAAAAGCGAGTGCCTCCCCCTCCTGAACCGGACCAGGCTACAAGCCCTTAATATGGAGAGTATGGGTGCTTTGAGGGAGGGGGGCTCTGCCCCCCCACCTCAAAGCACCTTGTCCCCATGTTGATGGGGACAAGAGCTTCTTCCGCACAAGCCTGTGCTTGTGGAGGTCTGTGGGCGGGGGGCATATCAGAATCTGGAAGTCCCCTTTAATAAGGGGGCCCCCAGATCTTGCCCCCCCATATGTGAATAGGTTTGGGGTGCATTGTACCCCTACCCATTCACCAAAAAAGCAGTGTAGTGTAGTCCTCTCTTTGTCTTCAATCTTCAATCTTCAATCTTCATCTTCATCTTTATCTTCTTTCTTCTTTCACCGCCGCCGCTCTCTCCACTGCTGCAGTCCGGCCTCTGCGCGCCTTGCCGAATGTGCGATCTTCACAATGACAGTTCTTTTATAAGAAGGGGTAGGGCCAGCCAGTGACGTAAAAGGGGCGGGTTCACTCAGTTATGTCACTGGGTGGCCCCGCCCCTTCTTATAAAAGTACTGTCATTGTGAAGACTGCCCATTTTCTGTTTAAAAAAAAAATCTGATCACTTTTATTGCTATCACAAGGAATGTAGACATCCCTTGTGATAGTAATATATGGTGACAGGTACTCTTTATGGAGGGATGGAAAAGATCTAAAAGACCCCCCATCCCTCCTTTGCACTTCACAGTATTCAGATCGCCAATAGCGGCGATTCTGAATACTGTCATTTTTTTTAAACCGGCGCCGTTTGCCACCTAGTAATCCAGAAGTGATGTTGTAACGTTGCTTCCGGAAATGTACAAAGGAGTCCTGATTGAAGTCAATTCCAGCTTCAACAGGGACTCCACACAGTGGCCAGAAGTTTCAGATCGTAGCTCCGGTCTCCTGGTGGGATGGGAGACCGGAGAAGAGTGGCGGACGGAGGCGGGGGGCATGGCCCCTCCCACACCATGGGAAAAAGACTGATCGGCTGGTTCGGCCATTATCACCGGATAGCCGGCCACCTGCTCTAAAGAACGGTACCGGGGTATAGCCTGTAGCTGTAGGCTATACCCCAATACATCCACTTAAAGCAGCCGCCATTTATAAACGGTGATTCGCGTTAAGTGGTTAAAAATTGTGAAGACATGCCCCTGTCAAACAGGTGGTGAAAAATTGGGCCTTGGGTGTTGTCGGTGCCAGAACACTGTATCCCCTTGCAGTTACTTTTGTTGGGCGCAGGAACGGGTCCTGCTGTTGTAAATTAGTTTAACCACTTAATGCAAATCAAAGTAAGAAAAAGCTGCTACAAAGGATATAAAACCTGGAGAATCACCATCTGTATTCCCGTGGGTGCTGGCTCAGTGTGCAAGCTGCATTGAGGTGGAAATAAAATCCGGATAGCCGCACTCCAAATAATGCTTCTTTTATTGATGAAGAAGGTCCATACAATACAAAAATAGGGCAAAAAGATTACGCGTTTCACGCCCCTCTCACGGGCGCTTACTCATAGCTAATGATACAACAGTATAAAGCCAATATATATACATAAGTGTTATACAAAGTATAACCAAACAAAATCAACAAGTCCTTAAGAGTGATTAAAAAACAGGTGGTATAGGGTTCTCTGACGGGCGGGTTCCATTCGAGGTATGGTCGAACCAATCAAATGAGTAGTCGTCCAACAAGTCAAAACACTTCTCTAAATAGATGTAATATCCATTCCCTCTTGTGGGAATCAGCCCATCAGAGTTGCCAGCCATCTGAAACGAAAATATACAATGATTAGATAATGAAATAGATAATTATACCGAAATAGAATAAAAAACGAAATAATACAATGAATCAGGATCATAGACAAAATAATAAGGATGGTTTCATATCGCAAAATAAGTAGATCCAAGTCAAAGTGTAGAAAATGCTGGTATATAGCCACTTTGATAGGTAATCAATGTAAAACCACACACTGAATGCCTCAACCACATATGATGCGATAGAGGATGAAACGATAAACATAAAAAATATATATGAGGAGAAAAACAAAACTGATTAAATTTCATTTTAACATCAAAGAAGTGTGTATATTCTCTTGTAAGATATGAGACATGATTAGGGTGGTGCTGTGGTGCTGAAAATGGTGCTGACAGAAAGGCAGTCGGGCTGCAGGGGCCAAAGCAGCTTGTGTGTGTGTGTGTGCGGGTTGAGTTTCGGACAGTGACCCCCCCATCACCCACTGTGACTAAGGAAGCACGGGGGCTACCAGGAGGAGGCGGCAGGTGACACAAGGACCGGGTGTGGCGGACCTCCCCCGTGACCGAGTGGCGGCAGAGTGGGAGCGGCGGACCCCCCTCGTGACCGAGCGGTGGACCCCTCTCCCCCCGTGTCTGAGCGGCAGCAGAGTGGGCAGACTGGACCCCTGGGACCAAGAGTGGCAGCAGGAGGGATCGGGAGGCAGTGAGCTGACAGGGAGAGGTTAGTGTATCTGTGGACCAGACCGGAGGGGAAGGGTGACTGACAGGAGGGGCGGCGGGACTGAAGGTGACTGACTGATTCCTGCAAAGAATCAGATTACAAGGGAAGGCTGTGCAGAGTGAGACAGAGACACATACAATAACAACTGACTGACAGTGTAGGTGAGTACCTGAGTATTCTGTGAGTACCTGAGTAATGATTAACTGAGTATTCTGTGAGTACCTGAGTAATAAAATGGCAATCATTGCAATACTATTTGTCACGCGATATTTGTGCCACAGTCTTTCAAGCGCATTGTTTTTCAACAGTAAAGTTAGCCCAATTTTTTTGTATATTGTTAAAGAGGATGTTACGCAGAGTAAATAGATACCATACACGTTAGGGTTGAAAATTGCGCACGCTTGCGGAATTACGACAAACTCCGGTACTGAGTATTCTGTGAGTACCTGAGTAGTGAGTATCTGAGTATTCTGTGAGTACCTGAGTAGTGAGTATCTGAGTATTCTGTGAGTACCTGAGTAGTGAGTACCTGAGTATTCTATGAGTACCTGAGTAGTGAGTACCTGAGTATTCTGTGAGTAGTGGGTACCTGAGTAGTGAGTACCTGAGTATTCTGTGAGTACCTGAGTATTCTGTGAGTGGTGAGTGCCTGAGTATTCTGTGAGTAGTAAGTACCTGAGTATTCTGTGAGTACCTGAATAGTGAGTACCTGAGTATTCTGTAAGTACCTGAGTATTCTGTGAGTAGTGAGTACCTGAGTATTCTGTGATTTCCTAAGTATTCGGTGAGTACCTGAGTAGTGGGTACCTGAGTAGTCTGTGAAGTACCTGAGTAGTGAGTACCTGAGTATTCGGTGAGTACCTGAGTAGTGAGTACCCAAGTATTCTGTGAGTACCTGAGTATTATAGTGTGAGTACCTGAGTATTCGGTGAGTACCTGAGTATTCTGTGAGTACCTGAGTGGTGAGTAACTGAGTATTCTGTGAGTACCTGAGTATTCTGTGAGTAACTGAGTATTGGGTGAGAACCAGAGTATTGGGTGAATACCTGAGTAATATAGTGTGAGTACCTGGGTGCTCTGTGAGTACCCGAGGGTGGCGTGAGTACTGAGTGCTGTGAGGACACGTGTACTGTGAGTAGTAGAGGCAGGAAGCCATCAGTTAGGTAATTGGATAGACCATAATTCCCATTCCCCGCTAAATCAATAGGTACGATGCCCGGCGGGTGTGGAGAAGCGACTCGGTGTACATCTTGTTGCATGTATGCATTCCTTGATCATGCGATTGAGGATGAATACTGCTGTAAAAATGTAAGAACATTGTTTCCCTGGAAGCCCAGGTTCTGAATCTAAGGAAGCAACTGTTAACACTGAGATGACTCTCCATACTTAAGGAGAGTTGGGATCATTCCCGGCAGGTGCTGGCAGGGGCCATCACAGAGGCGGGTGAGGACAAAGAGGTGCAGGCACCAGAACAGAGTAGTGGGGTGACAGTTAGGAAGGGTAGAAGGGAAAGAGTCAGGGAGGCTGATCCTGGGCTGGATCATCCCAATAGGTATGCCCCGTTGTGTGATACTGCGGGAACCAGTCAGGAATCAGCATCGCTGGAGCAGAGTGGTGCCCCTAGCTGCCAGGGGAGTAACTTCTCCATCGAGGATGGGGATGAAGCCAGTGGAAAGGTAAGACAGATTGTGGTGGTAGGGGACTCAATTCTTAGAAACACAGAGAGGGCAATCTGTCACAAAGACCTGAAGCACCGAACTGTATGCTGTTTAGCGGGCACTCGGGTTTGGAACATGACGGATCAGGTGGACAGATTACTGGGAGGGGCTGGGGAAGACCCGGCTGTCATGGTGCATGATGGCACCAATGATAAGGTTAGAGGTAGGGAGAGTGTCCTAAAAAAAGATTTCAGCGACCTAGGAGCCAAATTGAGGATTAGGACCTCCAAGATAGTATTCCTAGAAATACTACCGCTACCTCGAGCCACAACAGAGAGGCAGCGGGAGATTTGGGAAGTCAACAAGTGGCTGAGGAGCTGGTGTAGAAAGGAGGGTTTTGGGTTTCTGGAGAACCAGGCCGATTTTTCAATCGGTTACGAGCTCTATAGAAAGGATGGGCTGCACCTAAACAGGGAAGGTGCAGACCGGCTGGGAGTAAGGATGGCTGAAAAGTTAAAGGGGCTTTTAAACAAGGCAACAGGGGGGAGGGTCCAGACTTAGTAATAGCCAGTAAAGAACAGAGTCCAGGGGGCAGTATTGGGGGCAGGAGTGGCAGGGCGAATATAGAATTTAAATCCGAGGCAAGTAGTGTAACAAGTCCTATATGCAAACAAGGATTTCCCAGCAAGGAAACAGTAGGTGTACAGACAAAACTACGTGGCTTGTTCATTAATGCCAGGAGTCTGGCAAACAAGATGGGAGAACTAGAGTTGCTACTCTACGAGGAGGAATTCGATTTTGTGGGAATTTCGGAGACTTGGTTCAACAGCTCACATGATTGGCTGGCTACCATTCCGGGGTATTCCCTATATCACAGAGATAGGGAGGGCAAAAAAGGGGGAGGGCTATGCCTGTATATAAAATAAGACATAAAAATAAATGTGAGTGTTAGGAGAAATCCTGCATCTTTTTGGACTTTAGCGCCTATGCGCTAAAACAGGAGACATAAGGGGTATACAAAGACACTGAATTTTAAGAGAGCCAACTTCCATAAACCACGCTCCTTGCTGGAAGATGTCAGCTGTGATAAAGTTTTAGGAACAATGAATGCGGAGGAAACCATTAGGCGCTAAAGTCCAAAAAGATGCAGAATTTCTCCTAACACTCACATTTATTTTTATGTCTTTTTTTATATACAGGCATAGCCCTCCCCATTTTTTGCCCTCCCTATCTCTGGGATATAGGGAATACCCCGGAATGGTAGCCAGCCAATCATGTGAGCTGTTGAACCAAGTCTCCGAAATTCCTACAAAATCAAATTCCTCCTCGCTTCACGAACATACTAAACAAAGGTATTAGCCAGTGTATCCCAACGGGAAATACATTTAAAAGAGCTAATCAAAGACCAGGGTGGCTTAACTCCGACGTAAAGGCACACATAAAAGCAAAGGAGAAGGCCTTCAACAAAATACAAGGCTAAGGGGTCTCTGTCAGATTTTCATATTGATAAAACACTCAATAAGGAATGCAAAGGTGCAATCAGAACATCTAAGGTAGAACATGAAAGACACATAGCTGAGTAGAGTAAAAAGAATCCTAAGAAATTCTTTAAGTATGTAAACAGTAAGAGAGGGAGGCCAGATCATATTGGCCCCATAAATAATGATGAAGGTAATCTGGTTACAAAGGATGGAGCAATGGCAAAGGTGTTAAACACATTTTTCTCCTCAGTGCTCACAAAGGAAAGGGGGGGGGGCTTAATTATTCAGAACTACAAAGCTGGTCCTCACGGCACATCACAGGAAGCACCCTCATGGCTAACTGAAGATAAAATCAGGAATAGGCTTCAAAAACTGAACACTAATAAGTCACCGGGGCCAGATGGCTTATACCCGAGGGTCCTTAAGGAACCAAGACCCTTGTACCTAATCTTTAAGAGCAGTTTCCTGACTGGTATGATACCAGCTGATTGGAGGAAAGCCAATGTAGTACCAATATATAAAAAAGGACCAAGATATATCACTGGGAACTACAGACCAGTTAGCTTAACATCAATAATTTGCAAGCTCTTGGAGGGAATAATAAGGGATTATATACAAGATTATTGTAATGAGAACAGTATGATTAGCGGTAATCAGCATGGTTTCATGAAGGATCGTTCTTGCCAAACCAATCTATTAAGCTTCTATGAGGAGGTGAGCTGCCATCTAGATAAGGGAAGGCCTGTAGACGGGGTGTATCTAGATTTTGCAAAAGCATTTGATACAGTTCCCCATAAATGTTTACTGTACAAACTAAGGTCCCTCAGCATGGATCAAATGGTGAGCACCTGGATCGAAATCTGGCTACAGGGGCGAGTCCAGAGGGTGGTGATAAATGGGGAGTACTCAGAATGGTCTGGTGTAGAAAGTGGGATTCCCAAGGGTTCCATCCTGGGACCAATCCTTGTTGCGATCATAAACAATTTGGAGGACGGGGTGAACAGCTCAATCTCAATATTTGCAGATAAATTGTCCACAGGATGTGGAAACCTTGCAAGAAGATCTGAATAAATTAATGGGGTGGGCAGACAAGTGGCAAATGAGATTTAACATAGAAAAAGGTAAGATAATGCACATAATGTACCAAGAACATGAATGCAAATTACTCACTAGGGGGAGAGCCTCTGGGGGAATCTAGGACGAAAAAGACCTAGGGGTCCTAGTAGTGAACAGGCTCAGCAGTGGCATGCAATGCCAAGCTGCTGCAAGCAAAGCTAACAAAGTGTTGGCGTGATCAAAAAAGGGATCAACTCCAGGGATAAATCAATAATTCTCCCGCTATACAAGTCTCTGGTGAGGCCATACCTGGAGTATACCATGCGGTTCTGGGCACCAGTCCTCAGGAAGGATGTCCTAGTATTGGAAAGGGTCCAGAGAAGGGGCAACAAAGCTAATTAAGGGATTGGAGGACCTTTGTTATGAGGAAAGATTACAAGCATTGAATTTATTCTCTCTGGAGAAGAGACGCTTGAGAGGGGATATGATTTCAATGTACAAATACTGTACTGGTGACCCAACAATAGGGACAAAACTATTCCACACAAGGGAGTACACAAAGACATGCGGCCATTCACTAAAAATAGAAGAAAGGCAGTTTAACCTTAAAATGCGTAGAGGTTTCTTTACGGTAAAAGCAGTGAGGATGTGGAATCCTCTTACACAATCAGTAGTTTCTGCTGGGAGTATGGATAATTTCAAAAAACTATTAGATGCACACCTAAGGGACCACAACATTGAGGGATACACAATGTAATACTGACATAAAAAACATACACATAGGTTGGACTTGATGGACTTGTGTAATTAGCAAAATAACAAAATACAAATAGAGAATAACTAAAACAACTGTATATCTTTAATCGTGGAAACAAACCACGGGCACCTGCTGAAAAAACTCCAATGGAGACTGTAAGACAAAGTTAGATAGAAGGCGTTCATTTAAAGAAAAGTGTGCTGAAGTATTGAAACAGAGTGGGGAGAAGCCCTCAATAATGAATACTATATAACTAAAAGCTGCAGCGCACAGTCCAGAAATGAAAAAAATTGGTAAAAGTCCACAACAGTAGGCGTTTCTGCTGATAGAACTGTAGCAACAGCAAACGTGCAGCTCATCACCCGTGACACCGCCACACACAGCTTCTTACCAGAACCCACCGACCCTCTGTTATGGGGGGGTCAGTGCAGTGTGCGCCTTTTGATAAATATGGTCAATCCAGCTAGGGGAAACAGCAGAGGTCCCTCACTCAATGAGCTTCAAAGCGTTGACGTCATCAGAGTGACGTCGTCAGGGGTGCCCCTGACGATGTCACGCTGATGACGAAACGCGTCGGTTAGAGCCAAGCGACGCTCGCCACATGTGACCAGGAAGTTGACTAACGGAGGCCTTCTTGGTTATTGCACACCGGAATCATACATAAATCTGTGCCGGTTTTCATCTTCTTAAATGTGAGTGCAATCCTTTATGTTTTATTAACCCCTTGCCGACCGCCGATCGGCAATTGACGGCGGCAAGGTGGCTCGTGAGCGCAAATCGCCGTCATATGATGGCGGCCGCGCTCACGAGCCTAGTGAGCGCGCGCGCGCTTACTGTGTTCGGGGAGGGCCAGGGAGCGGGTGCGGCGGCTTCGATTGCCGCCGGCTACCCGCGATGGCCCCCCCGAGCGGAGGAACGGAGGTCCGTGTATGTAAACACGGAC
>BLSH010258317.1:597521-610203 GCA_018402905.1 Glandirana rugosa | reverse complement strand
TGTGTGGTTGAAAGGAGGGAGGGTGTTACGTTCGTTGTTATTTTCAGACCTTTGTTGATTATGTTCTTTGATGGGGGAGTGGTTGTTCATAAGGGGATTTTTAATGTGATTGCCGGGAAGTAGGTGAATAACTTGTCTAGAGAGATTTATGCACCTATGTGTTTCCTTAGTTAAAATATGTGCTGAATATGGTCCTGGTGTAGGACTTTCTGAAGGGTTGTGAAGTTTTTCCTAAGTTTGAATATGGTGTCCTGGTTAAGTTTATGTACGTCTATTCAGTGACAGAATCTTTTGAGTTTGGGTTATGAGTTTTGTAAGGTCGTGTTCGAACCGTGAAGGAGGAGAGGAAGTGCCAAGCTTGTGCTGGAATGTTTTGAGTATTGGGTTTGAGTTTTCTAAGACAGTGACTTATCTGCATGTATTTGAATTGGTCCTGTGGTATAAGTTTGAATCCTTTTTGAAGTGTTGGGAAGTCTTTCAGGATGTGGTCCTGGTATAAGTCGTGTATAAAATTGATTCCTTTGTGTATCCACGTATTTAGAGAGATCTGTTCAATAAGTGGATGAAGGGCCGTTAGTGTAATTTTTAGGGGAATACTTGTTGGTGAGGGGGTAGTTTCTTGTATTAGTTGTTTCCAGACTTTTATTGTTGCTTGCATTGTGGGAGGGAGGAAAGTTGGTGTGTATGCACCTAGAGTAGCTCTGAATGCCCAGTTAGATATTGGAAGGCGAGGGTTGTAAGTTGCTTCTATTTTGCCCCAATTCGTGAGTTGTGGTGAGGAGAACCATTCTCTGAGTTGGGTTAGAATAGCCGCCTTGTAATAGTCGGCGAAGTCAATATACCCTACTCCTCCTCGCAGTCTGTGTTTAATGAGTTTATGGTGTGCACATCTGGGTTTCTGGCCTTTCCATATGTATTTAGATAGCATAGATTGTAGTGACTTGAAGTAACTGGGGGGGATTGGTATTGGTAGTGTTCTGAATAGATAGAGGAATTGGGGTAAGTACATAATTTTAAAGGCCGCCAGTCTTCCGGACCATGAGAATTCTAGTTGGGTAGATTTTTGCAGTTCATTTTGTATCTTGTTTCTGGTAGGAATGTAATTGGTTTGGAATAGTAGTTTGGGAGATTTTGTGAGTTGTATGCCTAGGTAAGTTATACTCGTGTCAGCCCATGCGTAGGGGTATTGATTTTGGAGAAGAATTCGGATGGCAGTGTCTAGTTCTATGTCGAGTATGTTTGATTTGGTTTCGTTGGCTTTATAAAATGACACCGATCCGAACCATCTTAATATATTTTGGACTTCTGGAAGGGACGATGTCGGGTTGGTTAGAATTAAAATTACATCATCGGCAAACAAGCTGATTTTATGGTGTTGAGAGTTAATAGCGACTCCAGTGATTTTGGGGTGGGATCGTATATGTTCAGCTAAGGGTTCCATGGTTAAATTAAAGATCAAAGGGGATAAAGGGCAGCCCTGTCTGGTTCCGTTTGAGATTTTGAATGGTTTGGATAGCAGATTGGAGGTGAGGACCTGGGCCGATGGGTTGGTATAAAGTGCTTGTATTGCTTTAAGTATCCGTCCCTGGAATCCGAACTTATTCAGCACCAGGGACAAGTAATCCCAGTTAACCCTATCAAACGCCTTCTCTGCGTCTAGGGAAAGAAGCAGAGAAGGCGTTTTGGTGGTGTTTGCGTGATGGATTAGGTTTATTAGTCGTCTAGTGGCGTCTGACGTCTGGCGTCCTTTTGTGAATCCTGTCTGGTCTGGGTGTATTAAGGTTGGAAGTATGTTCATTAGACTATTGGCAAGGGTTTTATCGTATATTTTGAGGTCAAGGTTCAGAAGGGATATAGGGCGAAAATTTTGTGGCGTTGTTGGCTCTTTGCCTGGCTTAGGTAGGGTCACTATCGTTGCAGAAAGCATTTATTTTGGAAATGAGGAGGAGGAGGCAGCAGCATTGTACATATCACATAGATGTGGGATAATGTTTTTATGAAATGTTTTAAAGTATTCTCCAGATAGTCCGTCAGGGCCTGGAGATTTCATATTAGGTAAATTGTGGATGGTCTCCTCGATTTCTTCTGGCGTAAAGGGTAAGTTCAGTGAGTCTAATTGACTCTCCGATAGTTTGGGGAGAACAATTTGGTCAAGAAATTTTTGTATTTCAGGTTTGGGCGGTTTGTGTGTGGCCTGTTGTTCTGACAAGTTGTATAGTCCGCTATAGTATGTGCTGAATGTATCAGCTATTTCCTGTGGGTTCAAAATTTTTTTGCGTGTGTTTGGATGGATCAGGTATGCGATTTTGTTTTTTGTGCGCTGACCTTTGATTCGGGAGGCCATAGCCTTCCCTGCTTTATTGCCAGTAGTGTAATAGTTGGCTTTTAATTTGTTTTGTGACTTTTCAAAGTTTTCGAGTAGGAGAGTGCGGAGTTCATTTCTTAATTTGAAGATTTCTGATTGTAAGATTCGGGAGGAATTGGTTTTGTTTGCTGTGTCCGCCCTCTCTATGGCCTTTGTGAGTTCTGTTATGCGCTGCGTCCTCCTCCTTTTTGCCTTTGAGCCTATTTTGATAAAGAAGCCTCTAATATAGGCCTTATGGGCCGTCCACAAAGTCGCTGGGTTGGATACTGAGCCTTTGTTGAGGAGGAAGAATTCCTCCAATCTTTCTTTTTTTTTTTTTTTTTTTTTTTAACAAGAATTTATTGAGTTTTTTTTGCACTTCTGCATATTTCAAAACATACATTACAGATTAATATGCAATAACAGACAATACAATTGTAGTTGGCCCTTTACAGCAAAAAAAGAGAACTATTATGTCTATGGGATAACTTGAAGAGGGCTGGTGAGAAAAGCGGACCAAATCTGTAGGATTCAGAACATTCAGGGTAAGAAAAGGTGGGAAGAGAAGGGGGGAGAGTAAAAGAGGGGGGGGGGGGGGGGGGGGGTGGGGGGGAGGCTCACGTAGTCCAAGGAGTTGTAGAGTAGTATGCTCATCTTTGGTTTCAAATGACGTAGGGGGTATGTCAGGCCTGGGGAAATGATGAAAGTCTTATCACCTTTATTTCATGAAAAGTCCTAGGGTTTTTGGTTCCGGGGGTCCATGGAGAAATTTCCTACTCGTTTCCAGAGATGGGTGCTGGGGCGCCCAGGTATATTTCCTTGTCAAATAGATGTGGGTGATAGTCAATGAAGGAGGCCCATTTTCGCGAGAACCGGTGGGTTTCACAGTAGGATTTCTCGATTTTCATCAACTTGGTCAGATCAATTATTACCTCCTTGAGCAAGGGAGGAGTTGGAGATATCCATCGCCAAAGGATGGCCCTTCTGGCTGCCATGTAGCATGTTGCGATCCATGGTTTGTTATAGTGGAAGGAATGGAGTTGGGGATGACCCTTGGGCAAAGTATGAGTTATAGTCTCTAGATTGCCAAAAAGGAGAGGGTAGATAAGCCCATGTGGGGCCACTCCTGTTACTTGATTGGTGAAGGTTTCAATGTCCCTCCAGAAGGAGGTCACCCGAGGGCATTCCCACAATCTGTGTAGGAGGGTAGGTCTTTGGGCATTACATAGCGGGCAGAGAGTAGATTCGGGGTCGTGAGATCTCGGGACGAATGGGGCATAGGCTCTGTGGGTTATTTTCAGCTGTTGCTCCCTCCAGAATTCATTGGTTATGTATTTGCAGGTGGAATGGAAGCCTCGTAGAATGGTATTGAAGGCATCTGGGGAGTTTAAGTCTTTATTCCATTTGGAAGCAATGCCGGTGGCGGATCTAGAGGAAGACAGGGTTTGTCGTAGGGGCTTGAAGATGTCAGAGATCCTGGAAGTTCCCTTGGATATCCAAAAGTCTAGAAGTGGTGATTGAGCATGAGGGGCTTTGGGGTAGAGAAGAGTTGAGGCAAAGCTGACTGCTTGCTTAATCTGTAGGTATTGATGAGTGGGAAGAGAGAAGTCTTTTAGGACCTTGTCTGTGGGGAGAGGAAGGCCTGTGGATGGGTCAAACAGCTGGGAGAACCATTGGAGCCCTTTGGGAATCCAGGAGCTGAAAGCTGGGTGTTGTTGAGCCTGGGGAAAAAGAGGGTGTCCACATATGGCCAGGTGCTTAGATGTGTAAAGCGGAAGCTTCAGCAGCTTTCTGGTCTCCCTCCAAGCCAAAACTGTGTCTTTTATGAGCAAATTATGTCTCAGATAATGAGGAATGTCTCGGAGCTTGCAATGTAGTAAGTTGGATAGTCTATTACGTGCTGCCATAGAAGTTTCCAGCTCGAGATTGGAATAACTAGAAGAGTTTGTTATCCAGTTCAAGGCCACTCGCAGGAGACAAGATAGATTATAGAGCCTAGTATCTGGGAGACCAATTCCTCCTTCAGGCTTGGGCAAGGCGAGTTTGCAAAGAGAGATGCGAGGTTTGCGGTTTGCCCACAAGAAGGAGGACAGTGCTTTGTGCAGTGTCTGTATGTCTTTGTGCTTCAAAAGTAATGGGATGGTCTGGAGGGGGTAGAGTAGTTTAGGGAAGCTCATCATTTTGTACAAGTGGCACCTACCAAGAAAAGAGAGGGGTAGTTTAGACCAATTTTGGAGTTCTCTAATTATTTTTTGGATGATTGGCATAAAATTAAGATGGTAAATAGAGGATGGTGATTTACCTATGTTGATCCCCAAATATGTGATGGATGTGCGCGCTATTTTAAAAATAGAGTTTGGGGCCCATGCCGGATTGTGTGTGGTAAAGAGGGGTAAGATTTCGCTCTTGGAAAAATTTATACGTAGCCCAGAGCAACTGCGAAAGAGGTTGAAGGTGTTTTGAATAAAGGGCATGTCCGAGGGGGGATCGGAGGAAAAAATTAAGATGTCGTCCGCAAATAATGCTGTTTGGAGGAGCGTTTTGCCAATTCGGATGCCTGAAAGGCCGGGTTGGGTGATGAGGTATCTGGACAGGGGCTCCAAGGCAAGATTGAAAAGGAGTGGGGAAAGGGGGCAGCCCTGTCTAGTTCCTTTGTGAAGACGGATCCTACTGGAGACGCAGCCTGCCGCTACTACATAGGCCGATGGGTCTGAGTACATGGCCTCTACAAGGTGACAGAAAGGGCCTTTAAAGCCAAAGGCTTGGAGGGACATGGAGAGCCAACGAAAGCTGACATTGTCGAAGGCTTTCTCCGCGTCCAATGTGACAATGGCTGCGTCTCCGGCATGACCCGCTCTGGCTGCCTCCAATGCCATCAAGACCTTTCTGATGTTGTTGGTGGCGGATCTCCCGTGTATGAAGCCCGCTTGGGCCGGATGGATAAGGGAAGGCATGATTAGGGCCAGCCTGTTGGCTATAATTTTGGAGAGTATTTTTGAATCTAAATTCAACAGTGAAATAGGTCTGTAAGAGCCCGGGTCCGTAGGGTCTTTCCCTTTTTTAGGTATTATTTTAATGTGGGCTTGGTGACCAGTTGGTAAATACGGGTTGCCATCCAAGATACCTTGGTAAACATTATGTAGGGTAGGGGCTAGTAAGTCCAGTGTGAGCTTATAAAATTCTGAGGTAAAACCGTCTGGTCCCGGGGCTTTTCCGGGAGCCAGGGCTTTGATGGTGTTTTCAATTTCCGCAATAGTTATTGGGGAGTTTAGTGTTTGGAGTGCTTCTTGGTGAACTTTGGGGAGGGAGAGGCCATGGAGGAAGGACACGGCCGCCGATTCATCAATGGGGTCTGGGCCATATAGGGTTGCATAAAAGTTTTCTAAGATTTGATTGATTTGTTTGGGGTCGTTGGCTAGACGACCCTGTTTGTCTCTGAGAGCGGTAATGTGGACTGGTGAGTGTGGGCCTTTACAGAGACTGGAAAGGAGTTTCCCCGGTTTATTGCCAAATCTGTGGAATTTGCGATCCATTGCTGACTTATGCATTAATTCTTGCGTCAAAGCCCACTGGTCAAAGCGGTCCTTGGCCCTCCTCCAGGCCTCCCTGTGTGCTGGGGAGTTAGACTGCCTTAAGGATAAATGAGCAGACTTGAGTGCGTGGCTGGCTTGGAGAAACTCCGCAGCAGCCTTTTTCTTGAAAGCTGAGGCAAAGGAGATAATTTTCCCTCTCAGAACAGCTTTCCCCGTTTCCCAGAAGAGATTCGGGTTTGACGTGTGTGTGCTATTGTTGGTTGCGAAATCTTTCCAGGTGTCTGTAAGAACATCATGTAACTCCTTATTATGGGCAAGGTATGAAGGAAATCTCCATATTCTTGGTGTGGTTTGAGGGGACGAGCCGAGAATAGTTGCAGTGAGGGGGGCGTGGTCTGAAATGGCTATGTCATTTATCAGTGGGTCGGTGGCTAGGGGGAGCATGAGCGGTGAGAGGAAAAGATAGTCTATCCTCGATTGAGTGGCATGTGGATTTGAGAAAAACGTAAAGTCTCTGCCCTCTGGGTTGTGAAGCCTCCATAGGTCTGTCAGACCCAAGTCTTCAGCCCATTGAGCGAGGATGGGAATTGATTTAGATGGCTTGGTAGGCTTATCGAAGGAGGAGGCCATCCTGTCTACTGAGGGGTCCATGACTGAGTTGAAATCTCCTGCGATGACACATGGCAGGTGGATATGTGGGGCAATATGAGCCGAGAGAGTCTGGAAGAAGCTCTTGTTAGGGGAGTTAGGGGCATAGACCGCAGTGAGGGACCATTCTTTGCCCTGAGTTTTGAGCCTGGCCGTGAAGAGTCGGCCATCCATATCTGAGTGGGTAGAAAGCAGCTCGTGAGATAAGCTTTTATTAATTAGTATCATAACTCCCGCTTTCCCCTTGACAGCGGGCGATCCCATGACGTGTCCGACCCAAAGTTTACGCATTCGTGTAAAGTCAGAGGGAGCTAGACGGGTCTCCTGGAGAATTGCTATATCTGAGCGAAGGCGTTTGAGGTGACGAAGAATGGCCATACGTTTATTGGGTGAGTTGAGGCCCTTGACATTCCAGGACATTATGTGTATTGACATGAGGTGGGTGTGAGTCTGCCTAATATGTGAGGAGCAACTCTGTGGTTGTTGTTAAGGTTGTGGGAGTACGTGAGAGATGAAGAGGTGAGGAAGGAGGATGTAGGGAGTGGGGATAGGTGGGGGGGTTTATCTGTGTCCATGGAGTGGAAAATGACTGGATTACAAACAGCAAAGGCTAGAGCATGCTGAATACATCCTAAGGATCATACCTTTGGAAGGCTGCGCTTCGCTTTTTTCCTCATGTGAGCCTACAACCACTACATCAGCGTTACCGTCATATGCTGGAAGCACACTGACGAATGGGGGGGGGGGCAAAGCCAGTCCACGGCCACCAGGTAGGGAGGCGGGGGAGTGATACATTCTGAAGAGACTGTTGGTGTAGTCCACAGAAAGCGGTGTTAGGACTGGGTTTTCCATGGTGGTGCTGTGCAGTGAGTCCTGGCTTCATGATGAGAAAAGTAGATACGGAGAGAGGGAGAGGTCCTTTTATAAAAGGATATAGTCTGAAAAAAAAATTGTCTGCTTGGTCTCTAACATGTCCTTTTGGATAGAACTCGAACAGGTAACACGGTAAATAGCACATGACAGAGAGGTTTATGATAGTATCACTTCATTCGACTTTGACCTTACGAGGTAAGATTGATGCGGAGTACATTGTGTTGGGATTTCAGTTCCTGGAGTTGCGGGAGTGTAGATCTACCAATTTGAGCCTCTTTGCCGGATCCTTTCTAGGGCTTCTTTGGTTTCTGGAAGGGCCCTTGGGGGAGGCTTCTCCTGCGGGAGTGGTGTCCATTGGGAGATGCATGGAGTTTCGGAGGAAATACGCGGCTTCGTCAGGATCCGAAAACATCTTAGACTCGTCCGAAGCCGTGGTGAATCGGAGTGTAGCCGGGTAGGCAAGGGAAAAGCGGATATTTTTCTGGAAGAGGGTGGCACATATGGGCTGGAAAGCCTTCCTTCTCTTGGACACTTCCTGGGAATAGTCCGCAAATATCAGAAGCTTGTTGCCATCAATTTGCAAAGCTTTGAGGTTGCGGAAGGACTTGAGGATGTTGGCTCTATCCATGTAATTCAGGTAGCGAACTATGATAGGTCTTGGTGAACGTCGGTCATTAGAAGGCGCTCCCAGTCTATGCGCTCGCTCTACTGAGCAGGGTCCAGCCAGGCCCAAGGCTTGTGGTATCCGTGACGAGCAGATATCTGATAGTGAGTCCGTGTTAAAAGACACTGGGAGACCAATGACTCGCAGGTTGTTTCTCCTAGATCTATTTTCGAGGTCGTCTAACTTCTCGAGGATATATCTCTGTTCCTGTTTGAGCTGATGGTCTCTGGTGAACGAGGATTGTACTTCGTCCTCTAACTCCGATACCCGGTTTTCCACCTCAGAGATTCTTTTGGCATGATCCCCTAATTCTTTAGTCAGCTGGTTCATCCCTGCTGATATGGCTTTGTCCACCGCTGCCGTGATGGTAGGTGCCAGAAGTGTAGCTACCGCCTGTGCCAGGCCAGCTAGTTGTTCTTCCACTGTGGCAGTGTGGGTTCCCATAGCCATTAAGGAAGTAAGAGCGTTCGTTGGAACGAGCGTATGGGCAATCGCTGTAATGTTCGTAGGTGCGTTCGCGGGACGATCGGACTCGTGTTCGTAGAGGCGGTCGGGACAGGGACGACCTCCGCCATATTGGCTTCTACCTGCGGGAGGATCGGAGGGTCCGCGACGGGCACAGCGGGAGCCGTGGAAGATCCGTGGACTAAGAATTTGTCCATGGGGTTCTTAGAGCTCCAAGGTACGTTTCTGTGCCTCGATATCCCCGTTTGTCAGCGTGAATAGCTGGTTTTGTAAGCCGGTGAGGACGGAGCCGCTGATTCTGCCTCCTCTCACATAGGCGCCGGAACCGGAAGTTCAATCTTTCTTTTAAGTATTCCACATTGGTAGGATACCTTAAGAGGGAGTTGTACACTCTCCATATGTATGAGTTAGGAGCAGTGCAGTTGTTGACAATTTTAATGCTAATAGGGGCATGATCCGACCAAGTGACTGAGTGTATTTCCACTGATTGAATCCCCTGTAGTAACCACTTGTCTGTGACAAAGAGATCAATTCTTGAGTAGGTGTTGTGACGCGGGGAGAGGTAAGTGAAATCCCTCTCCTCCGCGTGACAGCACCTCCACACGTCATATAGGTCCTGTTTGGACAAAAATTTGTTTAATGGTGATCAAAGTCTCTTTGGGCCAGCCGATGAATCTAGGTCATAGTTAGGGACCAAGTTAAAGTCCCCACAGATCAGTAGATGTCCTTGTTGTATTTCTCGGATTTTCTTTATGGTGGATCTGATGAAGTTCATTTGGTTTTTGTTGGGTGCGTATAAATTTGCAATAGTATACAAGGCGTTTTCTATCGTGCATATGATTATGATGTATCTCCCTTCCTGGTCCAGTGTGCAGCTGTGTAATTGGAAGGAGAGGGTATCTCTAAATGCTATACATACTCCTCTTTGTTTTTTAGAGAAGTTGGCTTGGAATATGTGTGGGTATGATTTGTGTAGAAATCTTGGTGGTGCGTCTTTGGAAAAGTGCGTTTCTTGTACGCAAAGGATGTCACAGTTGTGACTCAGAGCTGTGTTCCATAGCGAGGAACTTTTTAGTCCTTTAGCGTTGATGGATAGTATGTTAATGGACATGTTTGGTGCAGAGTGGAGGGATGTGTGGTTATGACTCACGTTTAGAAGTTCGTATGTCTCTGTTTGTGTTGTTGAAGTTGCTCGTTCGTGTTCCCGTCTCTTGTTTTCTCATGATCTTTTGCGTGTTGTATGATTTCCTTACCACTGGTATCTGGTAAATAGTTCTGTAAGAAGACAGAGTAACTGAGAAAAATGGAGAAAAGAAAAATAACAAAGTAACAGTTTATCAACAAGTAGCCCATAAGGCGATCAGCTATTTCTTGTTTCAAGAGCAGCTGATATTGTAGGGGGTAAAGTTCAAGGCCTTAGCGGAGGGTGATTGGAGGCCCGATCATGATGGGTTGTGGGTTTCTTGTTGTGCGAAGAAGCTTTTAGTTGTTGGTGGGTATATCCGTTGTGTGTTGGTTTATGTTGAGGGGAGTATGACTTTGCCGAGTTGTAGGACGATTCCATTGGAAGGTCTGGTATGATGCCCCACGAGTGGAGGAGTTTTGTTCCTTCTTGAATGTTGGTGATGGAGCATTTGGTACCGTTTCTGTTGACTATTAGCGTGGCTGGATGTCGCCATTTGTATGTCATCTTGTGATTGTTCAGTGCTTTGGTCACTGTTTTGAGTTGCCTTCTTAGTTGAAGAGTATATTGGGAGAGGTCCGGGTATATTTGCAGACCTGTATACGGTTCTGGAAGACTTTGCATGGATTTGGCTGATAATAATATTTGTTCTTTGGCTTGATAGAAGTGGACCCTTAGTAGGACATCTCTGGGTATGGAGTCATCTAGGTGTCGTGGTTTCGGTATTCTGTGGATACGGTCAATGGTGAGTTCAATTTGTGACATTTCTGGAGCAATTCTTGAGAATAGTTTGGTGGCATATCCTCGGAGATCCGCTGGGGGGATAGTTTCCGGGATCCCTCGGATTTTTAGGTTGTTTCTTCTTGAGCGATCCTTGAGATCAGCTATCTTGGCTTTGATCCAGGTTGTCTCGTCTTTTTGTTCGTTGTAGCCGTCCACCAAGTCATTTACCGTAACAGTACACTCTTCCATTTTGTTTTCAATGTGCTGGACTCTCTCATCAATGTTTTGTATCTCTGTTGAAAATTTGGATAGGACTGATGTGAAGCTGGACATCAGCGAGCTTTGTAGAGATAGCAACATGTCTTTTAGTGTAGAGTCTAGTACCGGTTGCCCTGTAGTAGGGAACGAGGCAATAGAGTGTCGTGGGTTGGTGTTCAGTATCTCCAGCTCTTGTGGTGGCTGGGTGAGTGGGTCCATTTTCCTCCTGGACTTGGCTGGGCTCTGCGATGTGGGGCTTGGGGGAGGTGATTTAGAGGGTGAGCGTATTAGTAGTGGAGGGTCCTCTTCTCCTGGTTCTGCATCGGGGAGGTCCGTATACGCTGCTGGGTGCATAGAAATAGTGGGTTGAATTCTCTCTATTGTGTTGGGTGTCTCTTTTTGTTGAAAGAAGGCTATGAGTTTTTTGGGGTACCTGTCTTCTTTTCGTTTGGGGGACATCCATGCTTAATTGTTTCCCCTGTATGAGATGGGATCTTCTGCGCTGGTTGTGTCGTAGCGATCGGGCCTCACCGCATAGTTATCTAGTGAGGCATATAGATTATAAGAGTCTTTGTGGCTGGTTTGAAGGTATTAAGCGGTCGTTGGTAATGTTTATCTGTTTGTTGTGGCTCTTTCCTAGAGGATTCAATTGGTATCTGCAGAATGAGAAACTTGCTGTTTCATAGGTGCAGTGGGCCCTGAGGCCTAGGTGTTATTGTTGCTGAATCGGCGTCTGCGTTTAAGGCTTATAGGTTGATTGCCTCTGTAGGCCACATTCAGCAGATTGTTGCTTTTGGAGGTCTTTTGAGAGGGGCTCATGTGTGGGGTTCTTGTGGATGACTGTTGTGTATGCAATTACAGTGTCTTTCAGGGCACTGTGTGGGTAGGCCTAGAAGCGATTTTTGGGCCGGGTGCCGATCGGGTCCCCCGTTTTGTTTGAGAGGGTGCCCCGTGGGTGATTCAGAGGGTTTACCCTCTTGTATGCTCGGATCTAGGGGGTGTAGGGTAGTCCTCAAGGTTTCTTGTGGGTTTTTTTGTGGGATTCCGGGATGGCGTCAGGTAGGCCGCAAAAGCCGCGGCCTCGATTTTCGGCCGAGCGGCGATCGCGGCTCCCAAATTGATTTGACCGGCCCTGGAGTGTTGGGGGAGTGAGTGGATGATGTGGTGCCTTTCACCCGGTTCTTTCGGCAGTGAATTGTTGAGGATTTTTCTTCTGTCGCCGGAGCTCCTCTATGTTGCGACCGTCCGCTTCAGCTGCAGGCCACGCCCCCGACTATGGAGATTTTTAAGTATCGAAGTTTGCCACCATTCTGCAAGTGTGCGCAATTTTCAACCGTGTCATGTATGGTATCTATTTACTCGGCATATCATCCTCTTTCACAATATACAGAACATTGGGCTAACTTTACTGTTGTTTTATTTTTTAACTCAAAAATGTGATTTTTTTTCCAAAAAAAAGCACTTGAAAGACCGCTGTGCAAATACCGGGTGACAAAAATTATTGCAATGATTGCCATTTTATTCTCTTGGGTGTTTGAAAAAATATATATTGTTTGGGGGTTCTAAGTAATTTTCTATAAAAAAACTGATTTTAACTTGTAAACAACAAATGTAAAAAAGGACTCTGAGGGTTAAGGGGTTAAAAACTGTATATATTTTAATACACCACGTCAAGTGTAATATATACCGTATGGACAGATATATAGTGCACACTCAATACGCAGTGTGTGTATATAAATATATATATATACCAGGCTGTATATATCTTAATACACCACATCAAGTGTACTATATACCTTATGTACAGTGTACACTGATATATAGTACACTGTGCGTATATATGTATATACATATATATATATATATATATATATACTAGACTGTGTATATATATATATAGATATATATCTATATCTATATAGATATATGTATCTATATAGATATAGATGTATCTATATATATATATATATATATATATATATATAATAGAT